>OX596073.1:35298528-35346028 GCA_951394005.1 Protophormia terraenovae
TTTTTATGATCACAAAAATTGTTAAAATTTCCTATATTTATTATAAATAAATAAATAATATAAATTAAGTAGTAAATTGATTTTTATAAATTTTGGTCATGTTAGGAATTTTGCGAACTTAATTTTGAATTTTCGAACTTTACGAAAACGGTTTAAATTTGTAAAATTTATAGCAAAAATAATCAAAATTCAATAAAATGTTATAATTAATAAGTTTTTTGTTATGTTCGAAAATATTCGAACTTAATTTTTCATTTTCGATGTTTACAAAAAATCAAAAAAAAAAAAAAAAAAAAAAAAAAAAACTAATTTATTATAAAAATATAAAAAAAAAAAAAATATTTTACAAATTTTGGCTTTATTCGAACATTTTTGAACTTAATTTCGAATTTTGGTTTTTTAAGAAATTTTAATTAAAAAAAAAAAAAATTTAAAATAATTTAATTCGGTAAAATGTTATATTTAATGAGTTAGATATGTTCAAAATATTATATTCCCAGCAAAAACTTAGTAATGACATGTAGTTACAGATGTAGTTACTTTTCAATGACAACAACATACCGTTTACATTATATAGAAGTACATTGATGACTAATCTTTTATAACGCTGTTTGTAATTACTTACTTATGGCCAAATTTTTTGAAAACCTACTTTTTGTTGATTTTTTTATTCAGTTTACCATTTAATATATTTTAAGATTGAATATGAATGTGATGAGACAAATTTTGCATATGAATTAATTTTAATCTAAAATAGTTTTTAAAATATAAAATTTTTCCTTATTGCATATGAAAAAAAAAAAAAAATACTTTTATAATCAAAATATTTGACAAAATATTCAAAATAAAAATTCTTGACATAAAAAAAAAAAAAAAAATAAATAAACAAAAAATTAAATATGAAAATATTTTAACAACTATCAATATTTAAGTTATTATTCGTGTTGAATTATGGTAAGTGTCGAAATATTATTGCGAAATATTCTCTAATTTTTATTGTTCTTTTATATTAGGCACACAATTGTTAATCCAGAGGAGAAAAGTCAACATTTCAAATAGACTTGTTTTGCATAAAGGTGAGACATTTGCATTCATTATTTATACAACATTTAAAACGAATAAAAATCTTAACAATTTTCAGTCTGGGGCTTCTACGCGAAGGTCAAGTTCGAAGTAGATCTGGAGATGAATCTACTCCAAGCAAGAGTTGCACCATAGCTGTATTTACATGAGGTGCAGTCGGTTCCGACAAACAAAGCACAACCTTGTTGTTGATTTTTATTCAACTGCGTGGCATGGACCGAGAGTATGCGGTATGTATTTTAATTAAAACATAAATTATATATTTATTAATTTTAAACGATATTTATAATACAATTTGTTTTTTTTATATTTTTAATAAAATTAAAAAAAAAAAAATGCAAGTAATTCATTTTGTTTTCAATTATAATAACTTCAGAAATACTTTTAAGTCAATGCGTTATTAAACAACTTAAAAGTAATTAGTTCTCGTAATGACATCTAAGTAATGAGATGAGGTAAGTAGTTGCCTCTAATGTCATCATCGTGTTAAAATAATGGGTTATTCAGCTAATGTATAAGTAGTGTAAAGCCATTATATTAGCTTCTTAACTCATTACATGGCAACCAAAGTTTTTGCTGGGTTTTTTAATTTATTTCAATTTTTCGATGTTTACGAAAATGGTGAACATTTCGTAAATTTATTACAATAATAAATATATAATAATATATACCCGCTACTTCATTAGCATAGATTTTTTAAGAAAAACTATATTATATTATAAATTCAAATTGTGTTAAGTTATAATTTTATAACTATAAACTTTTGAACAATATTTCTAATAGCATAAATTCAGTGCGCTTCGCTACCCCATTGTATTGAAATAAAATAAAATCATCGAAACAAAATTCTAAAACAGACAGACTAACAAACATAGATTCACTTTTATATAGATAGAATTTAACCCGATCTTGCAGTACTCCTACATAGACCAGATAAAAACTTGGTAGCCTTTTTATTTATAAAAAACAAAATGAAATACAAAAAGTGAAGAAACTCGTAAAATTCAACTATGATTTCTATCATCCGTGGGAACAGTTGTAATATTGGTGTGCTGTCAGCATTCAGAACAATAAACTTTAAAATATTTTAGTTACCAATTTCTTAAATTTTTAACGTTCGAAGTTTCAGAAACTACCAAATTATTTATATTATTATATTTTAATAGAGGGCTTGTGGATTCTAAACACAGAACGATATATCTTTAATTCCACGCTTAAAAGTTAAGGATTATTACATAATCTTCAAAGAGTAATATAATAATAAAAAGTACCACAAAGTACCCTCTTATGAATTTTCATTCACTTAGGCCCATATATCTTTTATTTCATGTTCCCAGGTTCAATATTTTAGAAAATTTAAAAAGCACCATTAGAAGAAATCAAAAGTACAACAAATCTTATTTTCTGGACTCTTGTTCACTTAGGACCATATATTTTTAATTTCATATTTGAAGGTTCAATATTATAGAAAATTCAAAAAGTACCATTGGAAGAACGAAAAAGTACCACAAACTTCCCCTCTTGAATTCTTACCCACATAGGACCATATGTCTTTAATTTCATTATTCTAAGTTCAATATTGTATAAAATTCAAGAAGTACCATTAAAAGAATGAAAAAGTACCACAAAGTCCCCTGTTACGGATTCACATTCACTTGGGACTATATGTGTTTAATTTCATGTTTCTAGTTTCAATATTATATAAAATTCAAAAACTACCATTAGAAGAAAAAAAGTACCACAAACCCTTTTTTCTAAATTCTCATTCACTTGGACTATATATTCATATTAGTAGGTTCAATATTATATAAAATTGAAAAAGTACCATGGATGAACGAAAATTAAATAATTCAAAAAGTACTTTAGAAGAATGAAAAAGTCCTCTTTATAGATTCTCATTCACTTAGGATTCACTTAGGATATATCTTTAACTTAATGTTTCTAGATTCAATATGATAGAAAATTCAAAAAGGTACCATTAGGAGATCAAAAAAGTACCACAAATTCCCTTCTTGTGAATTCTTACTCACTTAGGACTACATGTACTTAAGTTCATGTCTCTAATTTTAATATATTAAAAAATGCATTTGAAAAAAATTTAATTTCCTGATTTTATCCCGTTTTTGGTACTTTTTATTCCCCCTGAATGTAACAAAGATTGTGTTCCAATGAATTTCTAAATTGTACTGGGATCTAATGTTAAAATATTCTTAGGTATGTGTCAGTAAAAAGAAAAAAATATTTAGTGAAAAATGTATCAAAATCAGGTACGATTTGTATCCCTTAAACGTTCAAATTTCCAAAAAAGTACCAAACTTGTATTCGCTAATTTTCGATAAGGTACTAATTTGATACATATTTTATTTCTATACTTAGTGGATTAAAAGATAGATAGGGTTCCAAAAAAGTACAAAATTAAAGTTTTTACCAATTCTCTCCATAAAAGAGCCGAATTTCAAAAAAGTAATATAATAAATAAAAGTACCGATCCGATACCTATCCGATTATTTTTTAAATGAATAATGATATCTATTCAACTTTTTTTGTATTTCTATTAGTTTAGGAGATATAAGGTTACCTCTTTTATTCGTTTTTACCTTTTTTACCCCCTAAACATTCGAATTTCTATTCGGTGGAAGACCAATCTACGGTCCATATTTTGTCTTTCTAGCTTTAACCATTTGGTCTGTGCGATGATGAATCACCAAGTAAGTCAGTTACTATTTTATATACATATATGGATTTTGATTTTTAATGTTTCTTTTCCGTGTTCGAATATTTTTGAAATTAATTTCGAGTTTTTGATATTCACCAACCCAGCAAAAACTTTTTGGTTTTCGGGAATGACAACTACTTATTAAAGTACTTTCCTGGAAAGTAGTCGTCATTATTATTTGCCTTCTCTACATTACATAAATAAGTACTCAATAGTATAATTGCACAGTAAGTTACAATCACATGGATCAGTTGCAACCAGAAGGTTGCTGGTTCAACCCCATTTTGATGCTATCCGTTTTTTCAACAACATGTTTTAAAAATATATTTTATGCTAAAACAAGTTTTTTAGCTTTGAATATTAAGTGCGAGATGGTGTACTGAGTAAGACTTTAGTCATTAAAAACGACTAGTTAATAGGGTCCCAAGTTCAAAACTCACTGACGGCAAATTTTTTCGTTTTTTTTTTATTTTTATTTTTGTTTAGGTACATATTTTTTAGTATCCCGAAAGTCTAAAAATAAATTTATGAATTCGTGAACAACTCGAACAAAAGTAACTAGTTATTGAGACAAAAAATAAGTAGTTTATTTTTATTTCCAATTATACCTGCTGGCTTACCAGGAAAGCAAAGTTTTTGCTGGGAATATAGTTTAATTATTCAAAATTTATGATAAAAAGTGTTAATTAAATAAAACTAATATAACATAAAATTTTATAAAATTTAGTAATAAGTAAAAATTATTTTAAATTAAAAATTAATGATTCTTAATTTTTAGCTTTGCTGGAAAACCTTTAAGCTTAAGTAATTAAAATGTTTCCTTAACTAATTCCAGCTAATATTTCTTAAAATATTATTCCTTTTTATCTTTTTGTTTCCTTTATATTTAAAAAATTACCAGGAATTATATAAAATTAGTTTCTTTTTTATAAATACCTGCTGGGAAATATGTTAAAAAATAAAGAAGATCTTTTACCTTAAATTCCCCAAATGTAAATGTCAATTTAGGAATTTCAAGTGACACATGTTGTACATTTAACTTTTAAAAAGTTCTCACAAAAAAAAAAAAAAAATAATAAAAAAATAAAAACCTTTAAATTTTCAGTACATTATCCTTTTTTTGGCCAGACAACAGTTTACCAACATAATAAAGTTTCTAAAGAATAATTGGACATAAAACCTCCATAGACTAGACCGAGATACATTTGTCTGCAGTTTTTGCTTTGCTTTTGAGTAGCAAAGAGTGTGAGAGTGTGAGAGTTTATATAAAAAAATGTACATGACAAATTAGGAAACTTGTTAAATTTTTATTATACTTGCAATATGAGATGCAATCAATTAATATCATTCATTATCTTACTTAAGGCTAATTATTTTAACACTGGTAATTGTCCATAAACTAGCCATTAAGATAGTTTTAGTTAACTGTTTTAAAATTTTAAACTGATATTCTTTATTACTACACTGAAAAAAGTAATTTCAATGAATGAAGTACATTAAATGAAATTCATTAATTTTTTTCTGAGAACTTATTAACTTAACGTACGAATTCATTGCTTCAATGAAAATATTCATTAAAATTCAATGAACAAATTGACGCTATTATGAACATTACATTGAAACCAGTCATTAAATTTATTTCTTAATAAAATAAGTAAATCAGTTAATTGATTTAATGTATTTGTTCATTGAATTCGGTTATTCAATGTACTAATACATTGATTTAATTAAGAAGAAGCATTACACAATGAACAAAAACATTAAACCAATGAAATATTTCATTAAATTATGTTGAAATAAATGCTTTCTAACGGGAAATAAAGTAAAACAAAAACAACTCAGTTTGCTTTTATCTCTTAATAAGAAATGACGCGTTAAAAAAAAAAAAAAAAAAAAAATTCAGTGTTGTGTTAAAAACTAAAATAATTAAAAAGTAAATAAGTTATAAAGCATGGACGTACGAATTATTAAAATACATAAATATAAATTTATGCACACAGGAGAAGTCGTGCAGCATAATTGAATACACCAAATTAAATGAATTACTCAAAAACAGGAATTTGGAGACTTGCCTTCCTTACGCGTAAGTTTAATAATATTAATCATTTTAAACAGTTTCAAAATATTATATTTAATTTATATTTGTATAGATAAAACAACTAAGACGCAGAGGAATGTGTTATTAGCCTCAAATACCGGGTTTTCAAAAATTATCGTGATTTCAAAACCAAGAGGATTGATTCAATTCGTAAGTAACTAGTTTCAAAATGTTAAGCCATTGAAAGAATTTTAAAAATTTTATTTAACTTTTTTTGTTCAGGATAATGCTGTTCTCATATCAATGTGGCATCTAAATGGATATTCCATACCATGATTGAGCAATGTAGAGGACAACAGGAATTACTTTATAAAATAAATGACAAAGCAAACACGATCACATCTGTAACATTTATTTTGTTTATTTAAATTTTTTTAGTCAAATGTAATATAAACACTGTATTATATTTATGGCATCTATATTAAGAAAATTATATTTAATTTTTGCTTATATTAACTCAATATCATACAATTTAATCATTTAATTTAAAATAAAATAAAAACCAAAAATACAGAACAAACCTAATATTATAATTCATTTGCAATGCATAATTTCATTGGGAGAAAATATGAGTTCATTGAAATCAATGTACTGTTCACTGGAATTATTTATTTTATTTAATGAACGTGTTCATTGATTCAAGGTAAGAATAAATTTAATCAATGAACTTTGAACATTGAATTTGAATATTAATGTATGACAATACATTGTTTCAATGAACCTGTACATAGGGTCAAAATTAGTGCACAAATTCATTGATACAATAAACTTTTTCATTGTATTTATGTACCTTTTTAGTTCAGTGTAAGGGATAGAAGAGAAAACAATTGAATTCTCCTTGCATTAAAAAGGATATATGAATAAAAATAAAATTATCTAAAAATATATTGGAATCAAACAATTAATCAGAACTATTGAAAATATAAATCATAAGTTCTGTAGGGCTTTTATCCTTAAATATTATTTTTCGCATTCAAGACTGCAGGATACTTATGTACATATGTGTGTATATAATGATATATATTTACTTAAGTATATAAAATGAGAATAGTTGTTTGACGCCAAACAAAATCTTTTATTTATTTTTATAGTCTAGCATTTAAGGGGATTCTTAAATGTTGCAATAAAAGAACACAATTTTATGGAGAAATCAAATTTATTTTAATACAGAAATAGGTTTTAAGTCTTAAAAATACTTTAGCTTATTATGTTTTAAAAATATTTGTAAAATATTAAATAAATCTAAATCCTAAGCTTGTCGGTGTAATTACTTAATTTTTAAAAATAAGTCTTAATTAATATTAAATTAATAATTAACGTCTTATTATACTCTCTTTTGGAAAAAATTAAAAACGTTCATTAAAACTATAAAATATTTAAAACTTAAAATTTTTTAACGAATGATTATTTTACTTAAATTTTTGTTAATTTCAATATAAAGTTTGAAAATTTTTAGAAATCGATATTTTTTAAATAATTTTTTTTGTAATATATATTTTTTTAATTATTCTTAAAGTTCGAAACCAAATTTATTTATTTTTTTCGTACATAGTTTAAATATCAATAATCAATTTATTTTCAATATTTCTGCGGTTTATTATCAACATTTTAACTAACTTTTAAAGTTTATAAATTACAGAGACCGGATTTTAATACTAAAAAAACAATCTTTTTATTTTTATTTCAATCGAAAAACAATCTTTAATGTTCAAAAAATAATAAAAATCCATCATGATTTTTATTATTTTCATCAATATTTTAATTTTTTTCATCATGATGAAAATAAAAATATAAATATCTTTTGTGATATTTATTTCAAAAGTTGAAAATTATTTTGAACTTTTTTCATCGGATGGAAAAAATTCTAAACAACAACAATTTCATTTGAATAAAAAAAATATTTTGAAAACAAAACAAAAGTATGAATAAAAAAACAATCATTTTAAATTTTTTTCGAACTGATATTTATCGTTAAAGATATTTATCGTTAAAGATATTTATTTTTTTCATCATTGATGGATATTTATTTTAAAAATAAAAATCCCTCACATATTTTTTTCAACAAATGAAAAAATATTTTGAACATTAAAGATATTTATTTTGATTGAAAAATAAAAATAAAACGTTTTCGGGTCCTTGATAAATTACGAATTGTGGTTCGAATGTTTTTAAATTACATAAATCTTTTATTATTTAATTTTGATTTCGAAATCTTTAAAAAAATTTTTTCGAAAAAAATATGGAATTTTTCGAATTTGGCAAAAACAAAAATATAAAAAAAAAAAATCAAATTGAGATTATTTGTGTGATAAATTTTTAAACTTTTTAACTAATTTTGACAAATTCGAAATTTTAAATTTAAGTTCGAATTTTTCGAACATGACTAAAAATAGAAAAGTCAATGATTTTTCTATTTTTAGATTAGTTTTGTGACAATTTTTTTGAAATTTTAACTCTTTTTGACAAGTTAGAAATTTTGAAATTAAGTTAGAATTGTCCAAACATGGCTAAAAATTTAAAAATCAATAATTTACTGAATTTAGGCAATTTTTTAAATAAATTTTTAAAATTTTAACTAATTTTGGCAAGTTTAAAATTTTGAAATTAGAATTTTTCGAATAATGCTTGAAAGTAGAAAAATCAGTAATTAATAAAATGATTTTGACGATAAATTTCCGAAATTTTAATTAATGTTGACAAGTTCGAAATTTAAAATTGAAGTTCGAATTTTTCGAACATGGCTAAAAATTAAAAAAAAAAAATAATATTTTATATCTCTTTAATTATTTGTTTGATATATTTTTGAAATTTTTACTAATTTTGACAAGTTAAAAACTTTGAATACATGTTCGAATTTTTCGAACATGGTTAAAAATAGAAAAATCAATGATTTACTTAATTAAGATTATTTTTGAGATAAATTTTTAAAATTCTTACTAATTTTTACAAATTCGAAATTTTGAACTTAAGTTCGAATTTTTTCGAACATTTCTAAAAACTGAAAAATCAATGATTAACTTAATATAGATTATTTTTGTACTAAGTTTTTGAAATTTTAACTTTTTTTTGAAAAGTTTGAAATTTTGAACTTAAGTTCGAATTTTTTCGAACATGTCTAAAAACATAAAAATCAATAACTTACTTAATTTAAATTATTTTTGTAATAAATTTTTGAAATTTTAACTAATTTTGAAGAGTTCGAATTTTTCGAATATAGCTAGAAAGTGAAAAAATCCATTATATCCTTAATTAAAATGATTTTGACGATAAATTTTCGATATTTTAATTCATTTTCACAAGTTCGAAATATAAAATTTAAGTTCGAATTTTTCGAATATATGTACATTAAAAATAAAAAAATAAATAATATTTTATTTATCTATGATTATTTTCATTATTAATTTTTAAAATGTTAACTAAAGCTACGTTGACATTTGTCATATGTTTGACCAAATTTGAGTGGCCCGTAGCAACAAAAAATTGTTTGCCGTTATTTCATCTTGCAAATGTTTTATAAAAGAAAACGGCGTCAAACAAGATTTGGTGACATTTTAGCTATGATTATGATAAGTAAAAAATATTTTCCCAAATAGAAAATGTTTTATATAGTGGTTACGTCATTTTGGTCAAAGACTAGTTAATAGTCTAAACATACCTACATTTTGACATGTTTGAAATTTGAAATTGAAGTTCGAATTTTTCGAACATGTCAGGATATTACAAAAATTCACATTTTATAAAATTTTGTTTATTTATGTGATAAATTTTTGAAATTTTAATTTTAAAATTAAAGTTTGAATTTTTCGAAAGTTGCTAGAAATAAAATTTAGCAATAATTTATTTAATTCAAATTATTTTTGTGTTAATTTTTCGAAATCTGAACTCATTTTGACAATTTCGAAATTTCGAATCAAAGTTCGAATTTTTCAATAATAGAAAAATCAATATTTTTTTAACTTAAATTATTTTTAAAATAAATAGTCTACATTTTATTTTGAAAAGTTGCAGTTTGAAGTTTTTAGAAAGCCCCAGTTAACGGATATATATGTTTTATATGTCAAACTGTTAGAAATATTCCTTAGAAAATCGCTAATTAAAATGAGCAAAATCGGTTGATAAATAACTGAGATATCGGCAAAAAAACGAAGATACCCCCAAAAAATCGTATTTGCTGTCGGCTTTTCTCGGCTCCTATAAAAGATAGCGAATTCGTTTTTGCATGAAAAATTCAAAACCCTTCTTATAATTTTTTTGATGAAAAAAAAAAAATCGGTGCACTATATTCCAGATATCGGTCAAAACGCGTTTTTTCACTTTTTGTAGCCTCTACATAAGCTACGGCTTTCGCTTGAACAGGTTGGTCATAAATATTTTTATAAAATTTCGGTTTTTTACAGAAACCCAATTCGTTCAAAAACAACAGAGATATGGTCCAAAAAATAAAAAAAAATTTAATAAAATAAATACGAAGGAACATTTTTTATATTAAGCATTGTTATTGTTGTTTTTTTTTTGTATGGGCAAGTTGTTTAGTTAGCAACCGCAGTTCTTGTTATTGTTTGTATATGCAGTGTGGTTGTATATGCAGTCAGTTTGTAACATACTTACATACATACATACATTTGTTGTTTATATTTAAAAAGCAATGCTTGCTATGACTGTTTCTTTTTCGTATTCAAATGTTCGTAGTTAAAAAAAAAAAATTAGGCGTTAAGGCGAAAAATTTATTATTTGTGGGTAAGATGGTAATATGGTATTAAGTAACATGGTGAAGGGTATCAAAGATTCGGCACGGTCGAATCTTTTTTCAATTTCATTTTTTTTAAATTTTAACATATTTTTGCAAGTTCGAATTTTTTCTTACATAGCTAGATGTCATTTATTTATTAAGTTGTTTCTTTAATATATTTTGACAATTCTGAAAATTCGAAATAAAGTTCGAATTTTTCGAACATAGCTAGAAATAATGAAAATAGATTTTTTATTTAATTTGAGTTATATTTATGATAAATCTTTGAAATTTAAGCAGAATTTTCTATGTTCGAAGATCAGAAATTATGTTAGATTTTTTTCGAACATTGCTAAAAATTATTAAAATCAACAAATTATTAAACTTAGTTTTCCTGAAGTTCTAAAATACGAAATAATGTTTGAATTTATCGAAAATAGCCAAAAATTTTGAATATATTCAATTTATTTGATTTTGTTTAACTTTGTAATTAATTTAACTTGATATTATGTTTCGGTATTTATGAAAGTTTTGAAAATCTTACTATATATATATATTTTTAATATTTGTTATTATTTTTTTTTTTTAATTTACACTTTTTTCAAAGATTTAAAATTTAAATTAAGGTTTATTATTGTTCTGTTCAATAACTTTTAAATCACTTTTAGTGTCCTTTAACAATTTGGGAATCTTTTCTCTACTCATACTTAACATAGACATGATGATACATTTTGTCTACAACTCATTCTTCTTACCTTTTGATATAATTTTATAAAATAAATAAAAGCTGACTAATACTGACATAAAACATAAGTACACTCATGTAATCAAAAATATACGGAGTTTAAGGGTAGATAGGTGGTTCTTCTCTTTAAATATTCACTGCTATGAATATAGAAATTAAAAATTTACAAGGTAAAACATAAAAAACACTGTGATACACTATTAAAATTTAATCATTACAAATGATTTTTAACACTTTTTATTACCATAAAAGGTTGAAAAATCACATTAAGTATAATTATTTAAATTAAAAACAGGGACAAATAATTACTAAATTTGGGTTAACACAATTTTAGAAAATTTATTACAATTTTAACATAAAACACACACCTGTTTTGTTAATTATTAAAAATACTGATAACTATTTGTTCTTTTCTTATTCTATAGGAATCTTTTTGGAATTTAACTGAATTTTTGTTTTTTTTTTTATTTTATAATGATTTGTTTTGTTTCAAAACAAATTAGATTTTTTTTTTAGTAATGTTTCCTCTTTATTTTTAATTTATTGATTAATTAACAAAATAGAAATTCGTTTGAACCGTTTTGCCTCATAAAAGAGTACGTTTTCACTCAACAACCGTTAAACAACTGTTTATATGATTTCGGTTTCTTTTTTTTTTTTTTTTTTTTTTAAATTCAAAGACATAAGATTTGACCCACATCCTGTATAAATAAACAAAAACAACTACTTAAAAAGAGTATAAAAAAAGAGAGAGAAAAATTAAAAGAAAACTTGTTTTGTGAGAGAAAAATTAGTTTTCCCTAAAGGAGATAGAGCAAGAGTATATTTAAGAGTGGGAGATAAGTACTTTTGTGTTTTTATTTATATCAGTGTTGCCAAACTTTGAGGCCAAGTCCCACCAGATTGTATTAGAAAAACCGCTAGAAACCACCTATACTTAAAATAAAATCGCCGATTTTTACCACTAACATATTTATTTTCTTTAAACATGTTTAAAATTGATAGCTAATCCTTCAAAATCTTCATTTTGAGTACCTGAATGCATTTCAGAGTCATCAAATCAATTTTGAAAACTTATAATATATTTTTTGCTTAGATTTTACATTATTCGTCTGACATAGATATATAGAGCATTTGAAGACAAAATAAGCTGGTATTTCTTTAAAAAAAAAATCGAACCGAGGGGCTTATTGTATATTTCAATTCTATTTTAAATACAATGATTTTCGAAAACGTTTTATTTCGAATTACTCAATAATACTCCAGGGCTTGAAAGATATTTCCATACTATAACATGATTTAACATTTTGAGAAAAAAAAAAAAAAAAATAGTTTCAATATCTTTTTTTATAGAAAAACAGTTGATTTTTATACAATTTCCGAGTTTATGGTAACTTTTATATTTTAAATAAATTAGTTTTAGAAGCAAAATAATATCTTTAATTTTTCTTATTTCTCCTTCAAAACCAGGTTTTTACAATAAAGAAAAGTCGCTAGAAACAGCCAGCTAGAAAAATGTTGCAACCAGAAAATTCACTTAGCGGTTTTTTATGGAAAGTACCCGCTATATACAATAAAATAACGCCAGATCTAGCGGGAAAACCGCCGTTTTGGCAACACTGATTTATATTAACAAATTTTGGCGCACTTTTCTTTTTCAGGAAATGTTTACTTTTTTTTTCTTTAAAATAAGAAAAGCTTTATGAGAGAACTAAATAAATATGTATTTTTGGGGGTGTGATGGATGCTCAAGCAGCTGTTTGTAATTATTTGCTTCTTTTTGAAATAAACAACATGAAAATGATGTCATACCGCATTAAATGTAGCACAAATTTTATACATATGTTGCAACATGAAAGTCAGTGTGAGCGCGTATATTTAAAAAAGCTTTTTAAGGAATAATCTAAAAGCTTTTTTAATAATAAAGTTTGAAAATCATTGAAATTTTAACAGACATGTAATTGTAAATTAACATTTAATGTTAATATGAAACTTAACGTTTTTTTTTTGTTTTTGAAATTATAAAAAGAATTTTATAAGTAAAATTGAAAAAGAAATTTTTTAAAATTATTTTTTAACAGAAAATTTCTTAAAATTTAGTAATCAAAAAAAAAAAAAAAAAAAAAAAAATTTGTCAAAATTATTGACTTCAAAATTTTTTTTTATTATTTATTTGAAAATAACCAAAAAATTATTTATCCAAAATTTTTACAAAAATATTTCCTTCTCGAAAATTTTATCAAAATTTTTTACTTATTGAAAATTATATTTTTACCGAAAACAATGACATTTTTTTATCAAAATTTTTTTCCAAATTTAATTTTTAACAAATATTTACACCAGCGTTACCGTTGGGATTTTTAAAAAGTGTCCAAAAAAAGAGGAATTCAAAATATAAAGTCGCCACAAAAGGGGACTTTTTGAAAAAAGGGGTCGACTGCTTTAAAACTTAAAAAAAATAAAAATCCTTAAAATTTGTTTATTTGATAACAACAAAAACAAAAAATTTTGCATTTTAAGAAAAACTACAAAATTTAGTTTTATTAATAACAAAATAATTTGTAATTTTTTACAACAATTTTTATTATAACAAAAACAAAGATTTATTCAAGAAACTAGTTAACTTACAATCCTCTTTTAATTGATTAAAATTCTGTACGAGTTCTTAACTCGCACTCCAGTCTTTTAAATCCCTTTCGGACAAATTTAGGATGAAACAACAATATACAAGTATTGACTTAATTCTGTTAGACAAACTATTTTTTTTATTTTTGATAATTTAGTAAAAAAACAAGTTCCCCCAAGGGATTGCTATGAGGAATGTAAAAATATAAATTAGGATATAAGTATTTTTTTTTTATTTTTTTTATTTTTTCAATCCAGTCCAAAAAGATTTGGCATATGGATGATATTAATAGCTGTTCATAAAATTTATTTTTATTTTTAGTTACTAATAATTTCAGTTCATTTATAATCTCAAAAGGATAAATTTATTTCTTGAAATTAATATATAACACAGAAAAAAGTAAAAAATAGACTTCAATTACGAAATTGCTTATATTAATTAATTTTTGTTTGATTTTGCTCCAAACATCAAAATGATAATATTAGTAACTAGAATAATTGATTTATTACCGATTTTTGTTAAATAGATATAAGAGCGAAAAATTGTTGGAAATAGACTTAAATTTATTTTATTTCTATATTTTTATAGGTAAATTTTTAATCTTTCTTTATATTTTATTAAGACCTGTCAATTTATTAAAAAAAAATGTAAACCAATTAGAAAATTAATTATATTAATAAATAATATAATTAAATTCAAATATAAAGTTAGTTGAGTCATTCCATTTAAAACCAACACGAAAAATTAAAATTATTGACTTTACCTCTCCGAATTTAATGATATTTGGTACAATCATTATTCTTGTCAAAACTAAGACTTATTCAAAATTTCAGATAGTTTCATCAAGTGGTTCGCGAAATATAGCGGTTGGAAAGTGCAAAATAACTCAAAATGTGTACAAAGTTGCATACACAAAATTGCAAATATCTTTCGAAGTATTTATTATATATGATTTATTGAGATGTCATATTAAATTGATACCTTTAATATGATGTATAATATGATTTTTTTCTCAACATCAAAATGGTCCATATCTCGCGATTTTTCATTCGCGGGCAAATATCTCGAAAAGTGGTCTTTTTAAAATTTTTAAAAAAATATATGTTAATGATTAAAATGTTTTCTATAAGCGTGGTAAGTGGCATTCTGGGACTCGCAATATTTTAGGAGTTATTACAATAAATGTCATAAAAAATACGAAATATTTGTTGCAACTGATATTGTTTTGTTTATAGTAAAATTTAAAAATCGCAAATTTTTTCTAAAAATATTAATATTGATGCTGGTAACGCAAATGCCGAGTTTAAGTTTAATAACCGCAATATTTCGCGATTTGTAATATCTCAAAAATGAGGAAAATTGTCTTTTTAAAAATACAAATATCTTCCGAAGTTTTTACAACGTTCATTAAGACAAATATTTAAAGGTAATGAAATTACCTTTAAAATGATACCTGAAACATGTTTTTATGTTGAATTTTTTTGGCGGAAAATTCGCGAATTAAATTTCGCGATCGAGTATTTCAAAAAGTGGTATTTTTAAATTCGTGAAAAATATATATTTAGTGCACGACAAGAATTTTTTAAAAATCCTTTATTTAAATAACGCTAATTTTTAATATTCATGATAGTTGTTAAGGAATTATGTTGTCCTAATATAACGGCACCCCGTGGTACCGATTCGTCCTTTTTCCTTTAAATATATAGGTCAAAACTGTAGTATACTTGTACAAAATCAATTTGAATCATTTAATATTGCCATATACATACATCTGAATCTATATACATATATCTAGCAGACAGTATTCTTTGGAAATCCTTATGTCATGAAGGTCTGAGAATCATTACTGATCGCTGCAGAAATATAATATTTTGTGACTAAAAAATCGATTTTGTGGCCCGAAATTTACGCGAACGAAAAATCGCGAGATATGGGTCATTTTGATGTTGAGAAAAAAGTCAGTTATATGTCATATTAATGGTAATTTTGATACCTTTAATATAATATCTCAATAAATATTATATAATAAATACTTTGAAAGATATTTGTAATTTTGTGTTTACAACTTTGTTCATATTGTGAGCTATTTTGCACTTTCAAATCGCGATATATCGCGAACTACTTGATGAAATTATCTGAAATTTTGAACTAGTCTTAGTTTTACAAAATATCATTAAATTCGGAGAGGTAAAGTCCAAAATTGTTATTTTTCGTGTTGGTTTTAAATGGAATGACTCTATACCATCTTCTTATAGAAAGCATTTCAAAAGAAAATTATGCCATTCTTGAACGATAGAAATATCGTCCCAGTTTGGTTTTCGTGAAAAACATGAAGCCATAGAACAAGTGAATCATCTAACTGAAGAGATAAAGAAATGTTTTGAATTAAAGAAGTATTGCTCAGCTATCTTTTTGGAAATCTCGCAAGTTTTCGACAAAGTTTGGCACAAGGGCCTAATATATAAAATTAAATGTTTACTACCACAATGTACCCACAAATTTCTGGAGTCTTATTTATCTTAGAGTAAAATCTAACAAATTTGTAACGAAAGAATTTGAAATTAAAAGCAGGTGTCCCACAGGGAAGTGTTCTTGTACCTATCTTGTACTTAATTTACACTTCTGACTTACCAGTATGCAATGGACTGACTGTTTCTACGTTTCCTGATGATACGGCAATACTCAGTCCCCACGAAAACCCGCTAATAGCATCTAGCCAACTGTATATTTACCTTCGACGTGTGGAGATATTGTTGAAAAACAGGCGTATACAAGTATATGTATTGAAAAGTAACCACGTTACATTTACCCTCAGAAGAGGAAATTGTCCTCCTTTTAAACTTAATGACATAAGTATACCCCAGTCAGATCATGTACATATCTTGGTATACATTTAAAGCCCCAACCACTCAACTAAAAATCATCGTATCGCAATCAGCTGTTTCAACCTGCTTTATGCAGATGTGTGTATCTAGCTATTAACACAAAAATTCTAGGTAGCGTATCGCAGAAATCTACAGAAAATAGATTTTTACGTAGCTGCGTAAGTTTTTAACATCCCTGTAGTTTATTTTGTTCACAAAATAACCGAAAAACAGAGTTGTTTACACAATGAATATTCAAAAACATATGATACGTTTACTTTTGTAGACTGGTTGTACAAAATGTTTCACGCTACTTTTCTACATTCTGCGTTGCTTTGCAAAGTTGACTGGTTGGGCCTTAAGGCCGGGTTAGTTGGCAGTTTGATGTAGAGAGAACAAATTCAAAAAGGTGCAACAATACACAACAAAACACTTGATTGTTTTTATTTCGCACTCAAGGAAAATACGTACAAGAAAAATATATAGCTGCTTAAGTTGCACAACCTCTTTGAATACATATTGGCTGTGTGTGTAAAAATGAGAGACTCTCTCTCTTTCAGAGAACAATTTTAAAAATTTTGTGCTGTGGCGATCAGTGTTACCGTTTGGCGACTTTAGTCGCCAAATGCCCCTTTTTCAACAACTTGGCCACTTTTTTGGCCCCTTTTTTAAATGGCGACTAAATAGCGACTTTTTAAGACTATGAGCTAAATGACGAGAAACTAAGTTTCTTGTAATATATCGACCCATTATATATTAATTTAAGCAAATAAAATAATTATTTTGAGATTGTTTCACAGTATAGTAATATAAACAGCAGCGGAATATTTACAAATGGACTGAAACTGTTAGTAATTAAACATAATAATAAGTTTTATGAATAGCTTTTTAAATCTTCATGTGGCGAATCTTTTTGGACTGGATTGATTTATATTTTTACATTCCTCATAGGAATTCTTCGTGGGAACGCGTTTGTTTTTACTACATTATCAAAAATAAAAAATAGTTTGTCCAAGAGACTTACGTCAATTCTTGTGGATCCATACGTTCAGTTCTAAATTGGTTCGACGGGGATTTGAAAGATTGGAGTACGAATGAAGACCTCGTACAAAAGTACAAAAATGTAATTAATAAAAAAAGGATTGTATGTCAACTATTTTTAAGAATTAATCTTTATTTTGCAATAATAAAAATTGTTGTAAAATAATTATAAATAAATATTTTGTTAGTAATAGAATAAGATTTAGTAGTTTTTCTTGAAACACAACATTTTTTGTTTTTGTTTTTATCAAATAAACAAATTTTGATGGGTTTTTCTAGGTTTTAAAGCAGTTGGCCCCTTTTTTTTTTTAAAATCCCCTTTTTTGGCGACTTTTTATTTTGAAATCCCCTTTTTTGGACACTTTTTAAAAATTCTCAACGGTAACGCTGGTGGCGATGTACCGTCTCGATCAAATTCAAACAGAATTTCACACCGCCATAACACAAAATTTCAACAATCGCTCTCTGAAAGAGAGTGAGTCTCTCACTGTTACTCTCACAACCAATATAAATTAAAAAAGGTTGTGTAACTTGAGCAGCTACATATTTTTTTTGTACGTATTTTCTTGTGCGAAATAAAAACAATCAAGTGTTTTGTTGTGTATTGTTGCACCTTTTTGAATTTGTTCTCTCTACATCAACATCACATCAAACTGCCAACTAACCCGGCCTTTAGATAGGCGACTAACGTGACATCGTCATATAGAAACCAAGAGACTTCATATGAAGTTAAAAGCTTCTAGCATTCACTGGTTAATAAACAGCCAATCAAAACTAAGCCTTGACAATAAAGTCATCCTGTATAAAACCGTTTTAAAACCAATTTAGACATATGGTATCCAATTATGGGGTATAGCCAGTAAAACGAGTATCGATAGTATACAGAGGGCCCAATCAAATATTCTTAGAACCATGACGGGTTCATAGAGATTTAGACGTTCCATTTGTAAAAGACGAGATTAAAAAACGCAGTGAAAAATACATTGTAAAACAGCAGACTCACCCCAACCCGCTCGCAAGGCTTCTTACTAAAGTTCTTTCGGATTCAAGGCTTCATATTTAAGAGGACAAATAATTCACTTGGGCATGCTCTCGTTAGAGATAAAGTAGTCTTTAGTTCTTATTTTTAAGATTTTAATATATATTGTGAGACCTTAAAAGAGGTAGATTCAATATATAAATAAAGAAAACGTTAAAAAAATATATTTTTTTAACATTTTTTATTATATAAAAATTTTATAACATTTTATATTAAAAAAATTACTATAAATTATTACTAAAAATATTATCCTCATATTCAAAATGGTATCTATAGGTAATTCTTTAAAAAAGTTATCGAAATTAAGAAAATAATAATAGTAGTAAATTGGTTATTAGAAATTTTCTTAAAATTCGATGTTTATTACAAACTTTCATTAACTTTTCTATTTGTCGAAAAAGTTTTCAAGATTTATTTTCAATTGAAAATTTTATAAAAATGTATTTATATGTTTATACCCTACACCAACATAGGTGGTTTGTGTTAATTTTTGTAACGCACAGAAAAAATAAACGGACCCCCACCTTAAAGTATACAGTTTGACTCAGAATCACTTTCTGAGTCGATTTAACGATGTCCGTCCGTCCGTCCGTCCGTCTGGCTGCTTGTCTGTCCATGAAAACCTTGTGAACAATGTACAGGTCGCAATTTCAAAGTTATCTTGATGAAATTTGTAACGAATAATTATTTTGACACAAGAACGAAGCCTATTGAAATTGGTTATGACAAGTGTCCTCCCAGACTAAGGGTTAAATGATCATAAATGCCTTAAATATGGCAATATTTCAATGAAACCCGGTACAAAGGAGTTTTGTATATATTTCAATCTTTGTGCCACATTTCATCAAGATCGGTCCATTCCATACGAATGATAGTATCAAGTTAATATTCGACACAAATAAGTTTTTTATAAGAGAATCGGGCCATAATTTACCATAGCTCCCATATAAACCTACTTCCGGGAATCACCCTAAAGGGCATAAAATCATATAGATGTTAGTATCAATGCATTGTTCTGTATTTGTATAATTCATTTTGCATTCAGTAAAAGTGTTAGTCTACAATTGGCCACAGGTTCAATTTTTAGCTCATACACAATGGTGTAAGCTATCATATGGTCGGTCTTGACCGACTATAGTTTCTCTCTCGTTTTTATTTTATTGGACATTTTTTCAAAATTTATTATTTTTATATATTTCTCATAAATTTAGTTGTATTAAAATTTTTTTCATATTTTTAATTAAATATTTATTAAAAATTTTCTCATAATTTATTATCAAATAAATTTCTTGTTAAAATTAGCTATTTATGAGTAAGTTGCTTTAAAATGAAATAATTGTGTCAAAAGAAAAGTTATGTTTGTTCAACATTTGCCTAACAATGAAACATTACCTCATTAAAACAGTAAATATCGAATAGTTCTCATAAAGTAAAGCCTTTGATATAAACAATTTTGATTTATGCCTTCAATATACCTCTCACAACACATACACACACATTCATACTTGCAAATCATAACTTGAAATGTACACCAGGTAGTATAATTAATTTTAATTCACCAATGACCACATTAACTACTTATATCTTCCTCTTAATAGTACAAAACCATAATTCAATTTTAATTCTTTCATTTAAAGATTTAAGTAATTTTCATATTGAAATGGAATTCAAATATTTATTTAGAAACTAAATTTACCAGCTTAAGAACGAATACAGGACATAAATACAGGATATGAAGTAGAAACATTCTTCTTCCTTTAAGTAAGAAATTTTGTTAAAATTTAAAATATACAAACATTCATTTGTACATACACTTATATAAATACAAACAAATAAACACACAAATATCCTGTGATTAAAACCAGTGTAACAGCAACAAAGTTTTGCACAAACAAATTTATTGCAGGATAAATGTATGAAATTGACCTTCTTAATGCACATGAATACACTTAAAACCACAAATACATATGCATATAGTACGCGCATACTTTTACATACATTTTAAATTTTAAGGGTGGGCTAGGGAAACAATTTTACCCAAAAGGATAGGAAAGGATTTATAAAGAAAGATTGAACTTTGGTTTGTTAACAGCATCTGCCAGTTTTAAACCACAAACAGGCATTTTAACCATAAAAGCCACTAAATATCAGAATAAACCAAAAATGTTTCATTCTATATAGTATTTGTAACTATTTGTACATACACAGAAAAAAATTACAAAAGTTATTAAGTAATTAAAAGGTTTTTGTTGGAACACTACTAAAAGTGTTAACAATTTATTTATTTAAAATGGTTGTAAATTATCATATTTACAATTTGTCATAGTTGATTTTTAACTTTATTAGTTGTTAAAATTTTAATTGATATTTCATATTAAAAAAATGTGTCAAAAATAATAAAATTATAAAATTCTTATAAATTATTTTAAATTATTCATATGCAAAAAACAAAGACACAACAAGAGCTAATGATTTAAAGGAATATATTATTATTAATATCCGTGAAATTAAATCCAAATTTCAGAAATGGTAAGTATATTAAAATATTTTGTTTATCGCAAAAATTTAAACATAACATTTATTGTTGTATTTTTTTAACATATTATCTATTTAAGCTTCCACCCATGGACCAATCTAATTTTCTTAGGATTTAAATCATCCTTGAATAAAATGGGGAAGGTAACTATACAATTTCTGTAAAAGCTTCATTTCCAATTAAAAACACTAATATATAGTTAATTATAGAATCGTTCCGCGGAGAAGTCATGGTTCAATAACCATTTGTAGCTACCGTTACTGGAGATTATTTAGAAACAAAATCATTGGTTGCAATAACACACCTGAAGTTCATCTCCATATAGAAGTTTGTTGAAGGTCGCTCTTACATAATTTAATTTATATAATTTTTAACATAATATAAAAAATGCAAATAAAATGTATATTCCATTAGTTAAGTGGTCCAAAATTCTTCATTTCATAATTATTATATTTAAAATATAAGAAAAATATGAATAAATAATAACAACATAAATGTCTAGTAGGACAATCTCATTGTTAAACTATAATTTATATTTAAAAATATTTTTATTTAATATTACAATTCGGTTGTTGAAAAATATTGTTAGGTGTTAACAATTTTAACCAACAAAAATTTTATTTAAATTTACATAAATTGTTGTTGGTGCCTTTTTAATTAATAAAATTATTGTATTGACGAATTTGGTAATTAATAACACAATTGACTTGTCGTAATTTTTTTCTGTGTATCTACTATATATATGTATGTATGTTTATGTATGTATGTATGTAAGTAAAATTTGTATTTGTAAATACATATTAATTTATGCAGCAAGGAAGTGGTGTTTGCATGTGTTTAACTTTTGTAGCTAAGTGCGTATGTGTGTGTGAATATGTATATGTATGTAAGTTTTATTTAGCAACAGTTGTTATGAATAAATAAATAAATTATTATTAAATACAATAAAATTATAAATATGTAATATTTGTTATGGAATTTATTATTAAGTAAAGAAATCAAGTGATTTTCTTAATAAGTAATAAAACAACAATTAAAGTTATTATTTTATTTTAAAGAGGCTTTTAAAGATAAAGAAGACTAGAAAAAATAGACAATTTTGAGAATTTTTTTTTTCGCAATAAAATAATTTTTGAGTAAAAATTTCGATATAAAGCCAATTTTTGTATTAGTTTAAATCAGGGATCGGCTTTCTTAAATTTCACATTCTATATGCTCTTGTTTCCGTGCTCTTATATTGTGCACGTATAAT
Source organism: Protophormia terraenovae (assembly GCA_951394005.1). Taxonomy (NCBI): domain Eukaryota; kingdom Metazoa; phylum Arthropoda; class Insecta; order Diptera; family Calliphoridae; genus Protophormia; species Protophormia terraenovae. The sequence goes on from OX596073.1 coordinate 35,321,258, forward strand.
TTCATAATATCTGTTGCTCTTAAACAATTTATGGTCTGTAATAAAAACTATAATTGAATATAATTAAAAATTAATAAAATTAATAAATAATTATTCTCTCTTCACATGTAAGAGCATATAGATATGACAAAATTAAGAGATCATTTGCACGTGTGCACTATTTTGCGGGTCGTTGGTTTAAATAAATAACAAAGGGCCATACTGATTCTGTGGCACAGGATACCTTAGTAAATTCGGATGCTTGTTAACATGAAGTACTATGTCTATGAAGCACTTTTTTAAATTTACTGTGGTTCCCACGATAAATTGCTATTTGTGAAATTAACAAGGTTGCAAAATATATTGAAACATATCTCGATTACAACTTTTCGGATTTGGTTGAGTAAAATATTCAAAAACTTTTTATTGATTTTTTATTCAGTCTAATTAATATATTTAAGGAAGGGATAAATATGTGGCGAAAAAAATTTTGCTTATAAATTAATTTTTAAAAAATTTTTAAAAATCAAGAATTTCGAGTAACAATTTATTCGAGCAAATTATGCCGATTAATCGAATAATTCAAGTAAAAAAAATATTTTTAATATTTCCTTTCTTAACTAGTTTTAAGGATGTTTTAATTTCAGTTTCCTAAAAAGTTTAGCTTAGAAACAATGTTTCAAAATTTGTATAGAATGTTTCGAATCTAAAAGTGGTACCATAAATAGGAATTTATTAAAAAATATTTTATTTAATAAATAAAAAAAAACGAATATATGCCTAAATTACAATACGTAGTTAAAGGTCGTTTTTTAATTACAAAAATTAAATAAAAATTTAAACGTCACTTTAAAAAATTATAAAATAAAATTCAAATAATTTTAATATAAATATAATAAATAATAAGAAATAAATTGAAGGAATTTAAGCTTGATTTGGAAAAAACATATTTTTGGTGCTACGAGTGAAAGTACAGTCGAACACGGTTATAACGAACACCGGATATAACGAACTATAGTTATAGCGAACACTTTTCTTCGGTCCCATTGATTTTACCAACATTTTCCATACAAACAACTACGCTTATAACGAACACGGTTATAGCGAACTTTTTTTTATAACGAACACATTTTTATGGTCCCAACAAGAATTTTTCATAAAAAAATTACGTTTATAACGAACTCCCACAAATACTTGTTTTAGATAAATAAAATTACACATTTCAAAAAAGTCCCAGAAATTTAAAAACTAACAGAAATAAGTTTTATTTATTTCTATTTAAATTACTGGATAAATGGAAATAATATTCATATATAACTTTGCTTTTTAACATAACATACATTTATCGAAAATAGCTAATAATAAAATAGAAATTATTTGAGGATTAAAAACTAAATATTAGAAAATCGCTATTCCTCAAAAAGTAAGTATCTCAAAATATGCCAATTTAAAAACATCGGGTACAAAAGAATACATTGAATTGTAAAAAAATATAATTATATCAATTTGAATGATGAATGTAAAAAATATTTTTCCTGATATATTAATTATAAATATTTAAATATTGAAAAATATTTAAAATTATATAATTTAAAAATCATAAATATCGCCCATTTTTAAAGGAAAGAAACATGCTTTAATTCTAAATATTAGTATTGTAATGAAATACGTGTATTTTATTAGCAAATATTTTTTTGGGGGATTTTACGGATATAACGAACTACGTTTATAACGAACTAAATCTGTCGGTCCCCTCGAGTTCGTTATAACCGTGTTCGACTGTACATAGTTTATATACCAATAAATGCTCAGTCTGGTGTAGAGGATGTGATGGTTTGAATGAAATGTGTAATATAGAAGGAATTTGGACTTAAAATTAAGTTTAGCATGTAAACTCGTTCTTTATGTTAAGAACACTTGGTTCATTTTATCTAAAATGAAATTGAAAAAAGATTCGGCTGGGCCGAATCTTTGATACCCTTCACCATATTACCATATTACCATCTTACTGTCTTATCGACATCATATTATTATTAAATGTTCGCCTTAACGTATGCTTTCATATTTTCACATATATAAATCTAAATTTTTTTCAAACTACGAAAATTTGAATATATAAAAAAAAAAACAATCATAGCAGGCTTTGCTTTTAAAAAATAAACAACAACAATTCCATATTTACTTATTTTTTTTTGTGTGTATATACAAACTGATGCATATACAAAGAACAACAACAACACTGTTATTCATTATATTACTTCTGTTGCTAACTAAACTACTTGTCTTATAGGCAAAAACGTCACTAATAGTCATTACAATGCTTAATATACATGTTTGTGTATGTATTTATGTATATTCTTAACAGATATGTTTTAGTTTTAAAAAATAAACAACAACAATTCCATATCTATTTATTTTTGTACAGACTGCATATACAAAGAATAACAACAACACTGTTATTCATTATATTACTGCTGTTGATAACTAAACTACTTGTCTATACAAAAAACAAAAAACGTCACTAATAGTCATTACAATGCTTAATATACATGTTTGTTGGTGTATTTATATTCTTAACAGATTTGTTTTTGGGCCATAACTCTGTTGATTATGAACGAATTTGGTTTATTAAAAAAAAAGAAATTTTGTAAAAACATTTATGACTGATCTATATAAAAATAAAAATCTGTGGCTTGAACAAGGGCTTCAAAAATAAAAAAATCGTTTTCCCCGATATCTCAGTTATTACTGAACCGATTTATTTAATTTTTTCAGAACAAAAATTCAGAAAATAATTTCCGAGCCCACTTTAAAAATTCGAAGTACCTGGTATATGTAGAGGCTTCAGAAACTGAAAAACCGGTTCCAAAAACCGGTTTTTAAAGCATATCTCCGCCATTTACAAACCGATCCTGCTGATTCAAAAAACCGAAATTTTATAAAAATATTTGTGACCGATCAGTATAAAAATAGAAATCTATAGCTTAAACCAGGGCTTCAAAAAATAAAAAATGCGTTTTGTCCGATATCTCAGTTATTATTGAACTGATTTATTTCATTTTTTCAGAACAAAAATTCAGAAAAAAATGTCCGAGACTTCTTTGTAAAAACGAAGTCCCTAGTATATACAGGGGCTTCAGAAACTGGAAAACCGGTTCTAAAAACCGGTTTTTTTAACATATCTCCACATTGTATGAACCGATCTTGCTGAATTCAAATAGCAAAATTCTCGAAAGCATTTCCGATCGTTTGATATATATATTATATATGTCAGCTATCGGTGGGCTTCATAAACGCCATTTCAACCGACACACGGACGGACGGACGGACATGGTCCTATCGTCATCATTTCTTACAAGGATCCCGAAAATGTCAACTTTTTTGCTCTCCGACGAAAATTGTGGGAATTACAAACGGAATGACAAACTTATATATACCCTTTACACCTTTGGTGAAGGGTATAAAAAGGATCCAAAGTTCTTTTCCTCATTTTCAAAATGCAATAACTCAGAAACTAATAAACATATTTTCGCATATCTTTCACAGCCTAACGGACAAAAATCCAAATAATATTTGTGTAAAATATTATACTGAATCGTTTTTACTAAATTATAACAAAAATAGGAAGAAACAAGAAATAAAATATTTTACATTTTGATAGAAATTGTGGTTTAATTCAAAATAGAGCCAATAACAATTCCTACGCGTACATTTGGGATAAAGAATTATTTATTTTAAATTTACACTAAATTTTTCCATTAAAGTTAGTAGTTCTAACTAAATGTATATTTGACTAATTTATTATACAAGTTTACATAATTTCTTATATTTTTACACTGATATTGTTAGACATTTTTCCACAAAATGGAACTAAAACATTGTCACGAGATCACTATAAAACAAATAAGAGTAAATTATCTTAAAAATTGTATACATTTGTATAATGATCATCTTAATGCCTTTTAAATATTGAATATAATTGAACAATGAATTATAAAACATTATAAAACATTATACCCAAAATAAATTTGGGTTTAGTAGATCTTCGATACTTAAAAATATTGTACAAACATTTTGTATATAAATGAAAACCTCTGTTGTACATAGGTTAGTATGTGTCCAAATTAAAAAGCGAGGTTATGAGACAAAATCGTAAATTATTCCAAAATGGATAAAAACTCATCATTAGTTTTAATTTTTATCGAAGGTATTGATAATTACCTTTAAATGGGAATAATTTTTTTCACAGTGTAAAAATTAGTCATTTTATAGCGTCACAAAAGTTACAAAAAGCACTTCGGACTACCCTTAATAAAAAATTTGGTTCAAATTTATAGACCAAATTTGTTAGACATATTTATTTAATTATTAATGAATATATTAAATATAGAGAAACAACGGCATTATCATTATTTTGGAAAGACTATTTCTTATATTAAGCTATATTTTTGTTTTCTTTTTTGATAAGCATTGAAAAATCGAGTAAAATTTTAAGGTATAAATTAATCGAATAACTCGAGTAACTTAAAAGATTTATTCGATTATTCGAGTAACTTAAAAACTGCATTTTCGAGTTATTTGATTATTCGAACAATGAAAAAGTTGAGTAAAATGAATACTCTAGTAAAATGCAAACACCCGAAAACTTTTAATTTTTAATTTTTCAATCAATATAAATATCTTTACTGTTCAAAAAATAATTTTTCATTTGTTGAAAAAAAAAATATGTGAAGAATTTTTATTTTTTAATATAAATATCCATCATGATGAAATTAATAAATATCTTTAACGATAAATATCTTTAAAAATAAATATCAGTATGAAAAAAATTTCTAATGATTCAGTATGTAGATGTCAATGAAATTGTAAACATTATTAATGAACTAAAACCTAGAAAAGCATCGGGATTAGATGGTATTAAAAATATTGTACTGCAACAATTACCTAATTCTGCGATTAACTACATCTGTTTTATTATAAACTGTTGCTTAAAACTTCAATATTTCCCAAAAGTGTGGAAAGTAGCTAAGGTCATTCCTATTTTAAAACCCAAAAAGCTACCAAATTCTGTGAAAAGTTATTGCCCGATAAGTTTACTAAGTAGTCTTAGTAAAATATTATAAAAAAAGTTATTAAAACAAAATTATCTAAATTTATAGATCAGAATAAAATCTTGCCTTTATCCAGGGTTGCCAGACGGGCTTGAATGAGCTTGATTGTCAAGATATTTTAGGTCTTGTCAAGTTTCAAGTTAAAATACAATTTGTCAAGCTAAAAATATTCTATACTACTTTAAAATATTCTACAATTTAAATTTCTTAAAAAATATAATAAATTTAGTCAAATATAAAAAGTATGATTTCCTCCGTTACAGATTGTATGCATTTTTGCCCATCACTGACAATAAATGCAAGAAATGATTTTAAAACTTTATTTTATTGTGAAATTTGTGAGTACTTAATATCAAATATATTTGTGAGAAAAAATTAAAATTAAAAAGCGGCATTGTCCCAAAAAATTTCAAAGTCCATTTTAAATTTTGTAGTATAGGCAGTATTAAAGGATGAATCACTTGATTCAAGGGCAGAATTATTACTTGTTTTTCATAATACAATACATGGACTTAGTTATAACAGTTTAGATTAATTGCCATGTCAAATTATGTTCGTATTTATACTTCCATAGTAAAATTGCTAACAAAATTACTTGTGGTCGTACTAAAGTAGCAGCAATTGCAAGAAACGTTTTGGCTCCATATTCAGAAGAAAAAGTTTCTAGTGTAGTAGTAGTATCCATATGCAGTACAATATTTTAGTATTAAAAATGGTATTCGTAGACAAATTCTGGATTTCTATGAAGATCCGAATGAAACTAAATATTTTCAAAAATATTAAAAGAATAACTATAGAAAATAAATTAGATCTTCAAAAAATTATTTCATACAGAGCCAATAATGCAGCTGTAAATTATGGTGTCCATAATTCCATGTTTCAAAAATAAAAAAATTAAAACAATAAAATCCCAGCAAAAAAGGAACTGAAAAAGAGCTGAAAAAGTCATGAATTTAACATTGTGTTGGTATTGGAAGGAAGTACTTACTGGTGGAAAAGAGCTGCAGATGTTCTTTTTTTAACCCATGGTTGTCATTGATAGGATGTTCTTCTTTTATGCTTCTTATTCATTTCCTTTGAAGTACTTCCTTTAAAAACATATTTATGAAATTTTTTTACAAAAATTCAGCTTTAAACTTATTAAAAGATAATAAAAATGCATTAAAATTTATAAAATTTTAATTTTTTTAGAAATTATTAACCTTTTTTCCATCTAAAATTTCATTTATTTTCACTTTTTCGGAAGTTATTATTAAGAACTTCCAAAAAAGTTTAAAATATTCACTTTGTTCTACTTTCGAAGTGGTGAAAGTGTTCTTTTTTGGAGGCTCTTGATCGATTTTTGCTGGGATAATAAAAGCTAATTGTAACTGCTATGTGATAAACAATTGTGTAAAAAAGTGCGTTGAATGCTTTATCAGTCGACGTGGAAAATATCTGAGTTTTATATATCGTCAATTCCACGAAAGATTTATAAAAAATGTCAATTTTTTTACGGAGGGTCATCCGATTGTGTTTATATTTGGTACACATATAACCTATGGAGCCATTTAAATATCTCCGTTTTTATTTTTTTGAATTTTGAAAAATTCGCGAATTTATTCGCCATTTAATTTTTTCAAAAAGTGAAAAAAATGATAAAAGTGTCTAACTTTAATCATCAATATCTCAAAAAGTTGTTAACGGATTTTAATGATTTAAATTGCATATTTAAGAAGAATAAGTCCACTATAAATTTAGTAATTTAAAAATAATATTATCGTTTAAAAATGCATTCATAATGCAAATGCAATTTTTGGATGCATAAAGTTAGACACTTTTGTCATTTTTTTCAATTTTTGAAAAATTTAAATCGCGAATAAATTCGCGAAAATAAAAACGGACATATTTAAACGGCTCCATAGCGTATGCCAAATATTATTAAAATCGGAAGACATGAAAAATATTCTTGGGCGTTCTTTCATGGAATGGACGATATGTATTTTTTGCTTAAATAAATTTTTTAGTTCCTAATAAAATTTTTTGGAAAAAATTAAAAATTTTTTTAGATATAATTGATGCGTCTACAATTTACTTCAGGTTTTAATTTTTTTTTAACATTTGTGTTTATGTCAAGTTGATTTGTTTACAATCAAGTTGAATTTTTCAAAATGTCAAGTTAAACTACCAAACAATTCTGGCAACCCTACCTTTAACCCAGTTTGGTTTTACACCTCATCACAGTACAGTACATCAAATTAAACTTATATGCAACCATATAAGTAATGGGTTTAAAAATGGTTATTCCACAGTTTTAGTAACATTAGATATAGAAAAGGCTTTTGACTCTGTTTGGTATAATGGTTTACTGTACAAGATGATTGAAAAAAATTTTCCCCTTTATCTTATAATAATTATTGAATCATTTTTAAAAAATAGATATTTTTGTGTGAGCCTCAATAACAAATATTCTGATTTAATTGAAATTCCAGCAGGAGTCCCTCAGGTCTCTGTTTTAGTTCCATTACTTTAGAACTTATATTGCTCAGATATGCCGCAACCTAGTGCTGTTGAATGCGCAGCATATGCTGATGATACCTGTCTATATTCATCGCAAGAGTTTGGGCAAAATATTGTTGTTAATCTCCAAAATGCACTAGATCAACTAGTGACTTATTTTTATAATTGGAAAATTAAGATTAATGAATCTAAAACAAATGCGGTATTTTTTACTCGTAGAAAGAGTTCACATTTTTATCCAATAAGCCAATTAAGAGCCCAAACACAACCTAGCGGATTATTTTTTTTTTTATATGAAGATTTGACAACGAAAACAACACAGCGGAATCCGCTGGAAATTAAAATCTATTTTAATTTCACAACGTATTCTCAAAAGCTCTCATTTTCTAACTCTCCCTCTCTGTCAGTGTTACCGTTGTTGCAAAATGAATCACATAAGTTTACATTAAATTTATATAAGAAAGAAAGAGATAGATAGATTTGCCTTTTATTTTTTATGTATGGAATTTAAGAGAGAAAGATAAATATTTTTTTATATATGTAGTTTTGTTGTTGCCAAACACAAAAAATATAAAGAAACAAAAACAAAATATATATGAAATCCGCTGCTGGATTCCGTCTTCATTTAATTTGCATTTCTGTCTTAGAGCGGAAAACAACGTTGAAATACGTTTGGTTGTGTTTGGACTCTAAAGGTAAATAACACATCTGTACAATGTAGTGACAATGTAAAATATTTGGGCGTATACATAGATAGAAAACTTATTTTTAATTTACATATCAAAAAGCAAATAGAGAAATTTAATTTAGCTAAGTCTATGCTATATCCCCTTATAATACGAAAATCATTTTTGAGCCATGATAATAAAATAATTTTGGCCAAAGTTATTTTTCAATCAATTATATTGTATGCTTGTCCAGTTTGGAGAGTTTGCGCAAAATCCCACTTTAAAAAATTGCTAATTTGTCAAAACAAACTATTAAAAATGATGCTAAATCTACCTTGGCATTTCTCCACAATCAAACAAATATAAAATTAATTAATGATAAAATATGTTCTATAACGGAACGGTTTATATTATATAGTAGTCTATCGAGTGACCCGCTTATTTCTAGTTGTTTGGGTTTCAACGAAACCGAAATGGATAAGACACCACGAATGCTGATGAAGTGTGTAGCGGCACAGAAAATACGTATTCCATTCTGCTGATGTTTAATTATAGTCCACAAACTCTGCTTTGATACCGCCAAACAGAGACAACAAGGCAATTTATGATTGCAAACTTGTTTACTAGTCTATATGATTAAGTTTCCTTTTTTTTTTTTTTTTTTGTAATATACTAATAACAAAAACTAATAACAAAATAAATCAGAGGTTTTTTATATAAATTATTTTCCTCCGAAGTATAACTTTTTTTCCATATAAAAAAAAATAAAATACTTAATGCGTATATGTGTATATAATTTTCTAGATGAAAAGTTAATATAAGACTAAAACTCTGTAAATTGTGTGATAACATTAGGTTAAAAAATATTTTAATAAAAAAAAAAAATGATTGCTTTTTCATATCATACTTTTATTTTGTTTCAAAAATATTTGTTTATTCAATGAAATTGTTGTTGTTTAAAATTTTTTCATCCGATGAAAATGTTGAAAATAATTTTGAGTCATTCCATTTAAAACCAACACGAAAAATTAAAATTTTTGACTTTACCTCTCTGAATTTAATGAATTTTGGTACAGTCATTATTCTTTTCAAAACTAAGACTAGTTCAAAATTTCAGATAATTTCAGATAATTTCATAAAGTGGTTCGCGAAATATCGCAAAGTTGTATACACAAAATTACCAATATCTTTCTAAGTAATTATGATATAAGATTTATTGAGACGTCATATTACCTTTAATATGACGTATAATATGACCTTTTTCTCAATATCAAAATTACCCATATCTCGCGATTTTAGTTCGCTGGTAAATATCTTGAAAAAAAGTCTTTTTAAAAATTTGTAAAAAAACATATGTTAATGGTGAAAATGTTTTCTATAACCGTGGTAAGTGGCATTTTGGGACTCGCAATATTTTATGAATTATTACAACAGATGTAATAATAAATACGAAATATTTATTTCAATTTGTATTGTTTTGCTTATAATAAAACAGAAAAATCGCAAATTTCTTCCAAAAATCATCCGAGTGTAATGAAATTTGGCAATAATATTAACATTGATGCTGGTAAGGCAAATGCTGAGTTTTAGTTTGATTTTCGCATATTTCGCGATTTTTAAAAAACACGAATTTCTTCCAAAATGTTTACGTTACAATGTTTATTGAGATGTATAATTTAAGGTTATGAAATTACCTTTAAAATGACACCTGAAACATGTTTTTATGTTGAATTTTATTGCTGGATAATTCGCGAATTAAATTTCGCTGTCGCGTATCTCCAAAAATGGTATTTTTAAATTCGTAAAAAAAATTTATGTAGAGAATGGAGCCATTCTGAATTCTCTTTATTAGTATCGTGATTTGACTCTCTATAGTTTATGAGTTATAGAAAAAAGTCGCACCGAATAAAGTGAACAAATTCATGCTTGAAATTTCTTTAAAAATAATTATTTTTTTGTTTTACACTGCGTTATATTTTTTGTAATAACTCGGAATCCAATGAGATCGTGATGGGACTCTCTTGCAGATAACATTCAAAATGGCTCCATTCTCTACATACATATTTTTTTCGCGAATTTAAAAATACCGTTTTTAGAGATACGCGACCGCGAAATTTAATTCGCGAATTATCCAGCAATAAAATTTAACATAAAAACATGTTTCAGGTATCATTTTAAAGTTAATTACATTACCTTTAAATATTCGCCTTAATAAACGTTGTAACATAAATATTTTGGAAGATATCTGTATTTTTAAAAAGACAATTTTTCTCATTTTTGAGATATTATAAAACGCGAACTATCGCGGTAATCAAACTTAAACTCGGCATTTGCGTTACCAGCGTCAATATTAATATTCTTGCCAAATTTCATTAAATTCGGATGATTTCTAGAAAAAATTTGCGATTTTTCTATTTTATTATAAACAAAACAATACAAATTGAAATAAATATTTCGTATTTTTTTATGACATTTGTTGTCATAATTTGGAAAATATTGCGAGTCCCAAAATGCCACTTACCACGTTTATAGAAAACATTTTCACCATTAACATATATTTTTTATAAATTTTTAAAAAGACCATTTTTCGAGATATTTATCCGCGAACGAAAAATCACGAGATATGGACCATTTTGATGTTTAGAAAAAAGTCATGTTATACGTCATATTAATGGTAATTTTGATACTTTTAATATTACATCTCAATAAATCTTATATCATAAATACTTTAAAAGATATTTGTAGTTATGTGTACACAACTTTGCATTTTACATTTTGAGCTATTTTACACTTTCAAATTCAAATATTTCGCGAACCATTTGATGAAATTATCTGAAATTGAATTAGTCTTAGTTTTGATAAGAGTAATGATTGTACCAAATTTCATTAAATTCGGAAGAGGTGAGAAAATCAGCTGGTTGGTTTTAAATGGAATGACTCATATTAAATTTTTCCTTATTGTTAAGTTTTTGAAATTAAACTTTATAAAATCTTTTCACGTTTAAAATTAATAAACTTTAGAGATATAAAAAATATTAAGTAAATTTAACCCTACGGTACATACCCAAAAAAATTAACGTTATTCAATAGCCGTGGTACCCGGGTACCATAGTGTAATTTTCGTTGTTTTTATTCAAAAAGTATATAATTTTATACAAATTATTTATTAGGGCCATTTTATTGGCCCCAGGTCCCATATAAGGTTCCACACAGGTTCCATATAAACTTTCGGTCAAGAAAGACTATCACGTTCTTACAGTCCTAAAGAATGTTAGCACTGGCTTCATCCACAATGAAGCACAGGATCCATATAATATTCTGCCCGAAAATACACCCAGAGAAATATCAATTACATACGTGTTTAAAACGATACCATTCTGTGTCAATAGTGAATCTACACCGTATGTGTTTAAATTAAATACTGCGTGTTCAATTCTTATTGAAAATCGATACCTAATTGGCACCAAGTTAAAACCATTTCGGTATCAAATTGTTAAATTACATATGTTTTCTATTAAATTTTTTAACGAAAGGTATTAAAAAGCTGTTACCGTAAATTACCAATGTGACCACAACCGTTGTTGATTTTGAATTGAATTTTTTCCCTTAGTGTAGGTCACGTCGAAGAATAATTTTTTTTTTTAACATTAAGGAATGTTGTCAGTGTTGTCATAGCGTCCTATCATGTTTGGAGCTACAATATAGAAAGCTTACGTTCCTTAGCACGAATATAGGAAATAATTTAAATATCTTGAGCACTTGCATGATATTTTGGATTCAAAGTGGTGGACATTACTACATGATATTGAGAAACTGAAAGGAATTCATAAAAACCAAAGTCAATGCGGTGAAGGATATAAAAACGGCAAAAATGTGCGCTATCATTGTCATATTCATAAATACTGGCTCAAAACAGCGATAATGTTTTAACTTGTCACATAAGGAGTGAGATCGAAAAATTCTTAACATATATAATATTCAATAACTTGGAAACGGTTGATCCTAGAGTTTTCATTATTTTTTTAATCATATGATAATTTAGCACAGATCACAGAAATATATATAATTTTTATGGTTCTAACCACTAATTATAAAATTGTGGACCATTTTTGAAAACCCTTTATTTGGAGATTTGATAGTTGCTTCAGTCACTTTTTTGGAACAGTGTGCACATCTTTTGTTGAAATCTTCGGTATTTTGGGACACCTTTTTTGTGCTCTTGAATTCACTTTTCACAAGAGCTCAATATCTCTCCATTCGTCTAAGCTATGGACAATTTTGAAAATTGACCTCTCTTGGTACTAAAACTATGTTATTGATTTGGTACCACTCCAGCGCTTTCTTACCGTAGTGACATGATACCAAATGGGTCCAAAAATATGTGGACACGTTGTGCTTTCTTAAGAAAAGAAGAAGTCTTTTTTGCAAATATTCCTTGATGCATATTTTGGTATTTATAGATCCGAATGTATCAAATGACTTTCCTGTTTTGCCGCAACTGCAAAAAGCTTGTCATACCATGAATTTTGTAAGAAATTTTTGCTGCTTTTGGGTCTTAAACTTATCTCCAACATTGCTTCGAGCATCAGCAATAAAAAATTTTGAGACACAAGCTGCGAAGATTCTGCCAGCACCTACGTTTCTTCGTCAATTATACAGCTTGAGTATTTTTGTATGAAATTTGGTTTTAAATTCCGAGTTCTATTTTTGGCTTGTAATTTTTTTTTCAGAATTCCAGTTTTGAATTTTTTTAGCTTTATATGTTATCAACTTTCCCATTAGCTTTAAATGTTTGTACCAAATAGTCGAAGCACTGAGAAAACTGAGCTGATTTTCTACCAGATGTGTTTGGAGTTCCTTTCAATATGCCTTCAATTTTCTGGCCTTCCCAATATCATGTGGTCCTTTTTTCTTACCGAACTAGGTTTTACATCAATAGCCAAATTCTCCTGTAGGACGTAAATCTTTTTCGTCACTTATTTTGATGAAAATAAGGACAAATTAACATGGTTGTTATTAAAAATAATAACTGAAGTATTTTTCCATGATAACTACCCAGCAAAAACTTTGCTTGCCATGTAATGAGATAAGAAGCTAATATAATGGCTCTACACTACTTTCACATTAGATGAATAACTCATTATTTTAACACGGTGATGTCATTAGAGGCAACTACTTACTCTATATTATTACAGGTAGGCATTTCAGAAAGTCATTACATAGATGTCGTTACAAGAACTAATTACTTTGTAGCTATTCAATCACTCATTAGTTTCAAAGTATTACAGAAGTCATTATTAGCAAAATGAATAGTAACTAGTTACATTATCGGTTACAAGTAAGTACTGAAGTATTGAAAATAAAAAGTAGATAATTTTTTTGAAATTTATTAATGGATTTGTTACCAATAAGCTATTCTGTCTGCTTACGTCGTGGTTTCGACATCACCGGAGACTGGTGTGTTTACGATTAATTATTTGTTTTAGTCTTCGTGACTTTAACAAATAATTAATGTATTTTCATATTTTACCCACTTTTAAAATATATAATTTTTATAATATAAATGAAGAGATAGATAAAAAGTAACATTTCCAAAAATCTGATCTTATGTAACTGATTACATATCAAGTTAAAAGTAAGTAGTTACTAATCTACTTTCATGTAATGCAGAAAGTATGTTGTTATGCTTGAAAAGTAACTACATCCGTAACTACATACCATTACCAAGTTTTTGCTGGGTAGATCAAAAAAAAAAAAAAAAAAAATTTGGAATATTGATTCCGAAAAAAGTTATGAGGCAAAATGTGTGTTAAGATTTTTTCGATCTCACTCTTTATTATCCTTTATTTCTCCTTGAAGTCACTACTTATAATTTGGTAATTTTGACTGTCATGGACATGCTTATTCCCCAGTTAAAAAAAAAAAAATTAGTAAAGCTTTAACTTTATATGAATCAAAGGACAATAAAAATAAGTTTTCTAATAATAAATAGTCAAAAAAATGTTTATTGTAGGGCAAAATACATAAATTATATGAGGGTACCCGTGTACCATGTGTATTGGGTATCAACTTTAAAGCCATTTTACATAAATTTACAAGTTAATAAAATTTATTTTTTCAGTTTTTATAATGTATAAACACCTAAATCACGACGATATGAAGTTTCGTGGCTATATCTTTATTAATAAAAAAAAAAGCGAGCACTTTAGAATTGAGAATGGATCGTAGGGTTAAAGAGCAATTTCTTTTTTTTCGAAAAATAATGAACTTAAAAACATTTTCGAAAATTTAAAAAACTCAAATTTTGGGAAAATTTTCAGTCAATTTTTTTAAAAAAATTTTAGATAAATAAAAGATCTTCTATAGAAAGAAAAAACAAAAGTTTTTTTTTAAATAATCGATCAATAAAAAAAATATAGAACAATTTTCGTTTAGAAAATTTTTTATTCAAAATTAATAAGCATCGGTCAATGAAAATTTTAGATAATTTTACAAGTTTTCGATAACTACAAAATTTTGAGAAAACTGTTAATGAAATACAAGAGAATTGTCAATTGTTTTTTTTTCTTTTTTAAGTTTATTTTAAAAATATTTTCAAGAAATAAAAAAAATTAACATAATTATCGAGAAATAAAAAAATTCAAAATTAAAATTTTCGAGAACCATAAAAAATTACAACATTTTCGATAAAAAGTAAATTCCTTGCAAAAATTAAAAGAAATTTCGTTAAGAAAAAAATCCTAAAATCATTTTCGATAGAATAAAAATTTTGAGATGTTCGGTTAATAATAGATTTGGCAACAGTTTTCAATAACACTTTTTGAGAAAATTTACGAATTTTTACCAATTTGTAAAAATTAAAAAAATAAAATAAAAGAAATTTTTTATAAATATAAAACTGAGAACTTTGATCAATAAATTTTGAGAAAATGTTTAATCAATATTAAATTTTAAATGAATTTTCTTTATTTAAAAGCTAATTTTAGACCAAAGGTTCGAAAGGCTTAATTCTTTAATTCATTTTCTTTAATCGAATTAAATTTATTAACCTAGTTATTCCTTTAAAGAATTCATATTAATTTAATTCATAGACTTAAATTCGTTGTACTCATATGAATTGCTTTATTTCTGTAAAGAATTAATTCCGTAAATAATTAATTCGTCTATTATACAATTCAAGTCTAGAAAATATATTGAATCATTCAAATTTTCTTCAATTCAAATCTATTATAAATTAGCGTTAGAAAATATTTTTTAATTAATTTTGTAAAATATTAAAAAAACAAAATATTACAAATTGAATGAATGAAAAATATTTTCATTCAATTTGGAGAAGATTTGAATTAACAAAAATTAAATCAATTCTTTATAAATTAATTCAATTATTCAAACAAAAGCCTTTGAATTAATCTAATGAACTATATTTATTAGAATGGTATTATGGATTGAATTAGTATTTCTAAATTCAGAATTAAGATTTAAAGGAATTAAGCTTAGATTTATTTAATTCTTTCGAAGCTCTGTTTTAGACAAATAAAACATTTGAAAGCAATTTTCGACCAACAGTAAATATTGGAAATAATTTTTTTAATAAACAAATAATTTTCAATGAAAAGAAAATTTAGCAAAATAGAAAATTTTCTATAAATAAAAAGTAGAAATTTAACAAAAAATTTCTATAAATAATAATTTATGAAAAAATTGCATACAAAAAAAAAAAAAAAAAAAAAAGGGCTTATATTCAAAGCGAGTCATATGAAGATTTCCAAAACAAAAAAAAAAAAAAATTATACGTCAAACTTTTTTCTGTTTTTTTATATATGGTATTAATTTTGGATCAAAAAGTTAATTCTAACGCTATGTTTTTCACTTTTTGTTTTTTGGCTATTTACAAATAATATATCGTCAATTCCACGAAAGATTTATAAAAAATTTCAATTTGTTTACGGAGGGTCATCCGATTTTGTTTATATTTGGTACACATATAACCATGGAGCCATTTAAATATCTCCGTTTTTATTTTTTTTGAATTTTGCAAAATTCGCGAATTTATTCGCGATTTAATTTTTTCAAAAAGTCAAAAAAATTACAAAAGTGTCTAACTTTAAACATCAATATCTCAAAAAGTTGTTAACGGATTTAAATGATTTAATTTGCATATTTAAAAAGAATAAGTCCACTATAAATGTAGTAATTTAAAAATAATATTATCGTTTAAAAATACATTCATAATGCAAATGCAATTTTTGAAAAATGTTTACCCTTCCGATTTTAATTTTCTTTTAATATATTAAAAAGCAATATCTTTACTATAAAATACAAAAAGAACTGTTCTGGGACCATAAAGTCTACTATTTTAAATATTTTTTTCAAAAAATTTCCATCATTTTTTTTATACAAAAATTAAAATTTTTTTATAAATTTTGATTTTTAACTTTTTTGGTTATACTTTTTTAGTAATATGTGACTTTAAATATATATAGCTCCTTAACTATACGTGGGATTTTATTGATTTAAAAACCAGTGTAAAGTTTATTACAATAAATATTCTAAATTATATTGTATAAATCAAAAATAATTTTTTTTGCTAAAGATGCACTCACGAAAAGAATGCAATTTTCGGATGCATTTTTAAGAAATTTTTACCCTTTTGGTTTTAAATATTTTTGCTTAATATTGAAGACAAATATGTTTATTATATAAAACATCAGCACTTAATCTGGGATAAATAGGTTTTCTACCGCAAATAACAAATTATGAATTATTATGGTTAAAATTTATTTAAAAATATGCTACAAAAATTAAAAAAAAATAAAAAATTTTTATGAAAAAATTTGAAGAAATATTTTGGAAAAATTGTTTAAAATAGTGAACCATTTTGTCCCATAACAATGTATATTGCAATTTTTAGCAAACATAATAATGTTTTTTATATCGAAAGAAGAAAAAAATTTAAAGGGTAGACGTTTTCCAAAAATGCATTCAAAAATTGCATTTACATTATGAATGTATTTTTAAACGATAATATTATTTTTAAATAACTACATTTATAGTGGACTTATTCTTCTTAAATATGCAATTTAAATCATTAAAATCCGTTAACAACTTTTTTAGATATTTATGTTTAAAGTTAGACACTTTTGTCATTTTTTTCACTTTTTGAAAAATTTAAATTGCGAATAAATTCGCGAATTTTTCAAAATTCAAAAAAATAAAAACGGACATATTTAAACGGCTCCATAGCGTATGCGTATGCCAAATATTATTAAAATCGGAAGACATGAAAAATATTCTTGGGCGTTCTTTCATGTAATGGACGATATATTTTTTTTAAAGAAAAACGGACTATCTGCAAGTTTTTGATTGATTTTAAAAATAATGTAAAAATAAAAATTGATAAATAATGAGAAGTTTCTTTTCGATTTGAACTTTTTTAAAACATTTTGAATTAGAATCTTAATATATCTCATAAAAATTATGTTATCTCAATGCAGTCTGAAGAAAAAAGCCATTGAAGTTAGATTTTTGACCTTTTTTGGATGCTTATAGACCATACGCGGGTACACCCATCAACATTTTATGAGGCAAAGTGGAAGCACTATACCCTAGATTTAAACATAGGAATGAAAAAATTGAAATAAAATTTGTGATTATAATCAAAATATCTTAGATACCGAAAGCAATTTCTTAAAAAATAAAGAGTGCAATATACATCGTCTTTGAAATTTTTAATCACATTTGAGTTGGTGATGGCAAATTTAAATTATAATTTTAATTTTGAACACATTTCCGCTTTTTTTAGTAAACACACCTGTTACTTGACAGTTCTAACAATTAAAAATGGTCCTGTCAATCACAAAATTTCGATTTTTTTATCTCCTGATTGGTATGATATCATTAATTTAACATAACAAAAAGGTCTATATGAACATTTTATAACACACATTAAAAATAAATTAAGACAAAACGGACTATCTACCATAACTTCGTGAATAATGGGGTTAAAAGATTTATTTTTCAGTGTGAGGTTTAGTAGACGTAATATTAATAACTCGTAGAAGAACGGATTGCAAAGTGATGAAAAATGGGTGAAATAAACAGTTTTTATGTTCTCCTGAACAATTGGGGTTTTGTATATGGTCCGTTTTGAATATAAGCCATTGATATATAACAAAAATGTCAAATATTCAATGATAAATTTTAAGAAAATTTTAGGTAAAATATTGAAAAAAATAATGATTTCATAAATTGTAAAGTTTTGGTAACATTTTTGAAACTGTTGCTTAATTAAGTGCATCCTAGTTTATAAAAAAATTACAAATATGATTTAGTATATCACTAGAGTTGTTTCCTTTTATTACCTCCAAATTTTACCAAAAAAATAAATAAAAATGAAATTGAAAAAAGATTCGGCTGTGCCGAATCTTTGATACCCTTCACCATATTACCATCTTACTATCTTATCGACATCATATTACCATATTACCGACAAATAATAAAATTTTCGCCTTAACGTATGCTTTCATATTTTCACATATATAAATCTAAATTTTTTTCAAACTACGAAAATTTTAATATATAAAAAAAATTCAATCATAGCAGGCTTTGTTTTTAAAAAATAAACAACAATTCCATATTTATTTATTTTTTTATGTGTGTATATACAAACAGGCTGCATGTACAAAGAACAACAACAACACTGTTATTCATTATATTACTTCTGTTTCTAACTTAACTACTTGTCTATACAAAAAAAAAAAAAAAAAAACGTCACTAATAGCAAAGAATATACAACATATAGAAGGCGCATGTCAATGAAAACTGAAATATTTTTTAAAAGTATTTCATGATGCGGGAGGGAAGGCAAAAGGAAAAGAAGCTTGCGTGTTTTCAAGGTATATTAACTATTAGGTAGAGTTAAAAACACAGCTGACTTTTTTTTTCTTTATATGTGATGACTGTCAAATCTTTTTTTTATATGGTGTTTGTTTCTATGTGTGTTTTGTTTACATTTTTTATAACATTTTTGTTATTGTTTCAATGTACAAAATTTGACATTTTACGAAAACAAATGAGAGAACTTTTTTTATTGTTGTATTTGTTGTAGAATTGCTCTAACCTAATAGTAAATAAGCCTTGCGTGTTTTTTATCTCTTTTGTTATGCTCTTGAAATGAATAAAAAACACACAAGAAAGTCAGTCTCGCACGAGCATTCAAGCAAGATTGTTGTGTTATTGCTTGTTGCTTGAGATACACTCATGAAAAATATTTAATATTAAGTAGGATTAATTAATATGATTTTTTAATTATATAACTATCTTTTTTTAATTATTAATGTACTACAATTAATTTTTTATTATAAAATACAAATCTGAAATAATCGTTCGTGCTGAATTATTCGATATTTTTTAATAAGAAATTAAAATCCTAAATTAATAATTTATCGTTATATTTTTTTTTAATCAAATAATAGAAAAAATAAACATTAATTCTTAATTTTTATGATTACTATGGTAATCGTTGCGATCCCTGGTTATTACTATTAAAATTCTAAACTAGTAACGTGTATTTCCACTTACTAGTCTTGAATTGACGAAGAAACTTTCAAAATAAAATTACTATAAAAATGATGTTATTTTTTTGGTGTATAATTTCATAATGGGAAAAACAAAACATACACAAACATAATTGTGAATGTATGAGTGTGGCGATCGCTGGTGTAGTGCCTATAAAAAAGTAGAAACAAGGAATTGGTCGTTTATTTACTAAAGGAGATAAAATACGATCGTGTATGTTAGTGTAGGGCATAGCATATGTGTTTTGTTGTTTTAAAAATAGAAATACTTTAATCGTCACCGAACTACTTATACCTTTTTAAACGTCATATGAGCTTATGTAAATATACTTTCAGAATATCAAATTTGTATTTTAAAATTTGATTTGTGTAGTTTTGTTACTTATGTATTCAAAGTAACAGATGTTAAAGTTAAGTATATTAATTAATTAATTAAATAAAAACAAAAATATAAAATTATATCCACTTGAAAAAAATATAAAAAAATATTTTTATTTTTTTTATTCATAACAAATTTGTCACCAAAAAAATTAGATTTTTCTTTAATAATTTTGTTTTATTCTGTAAAGAAGGTGGAATTATATTGAAAAAAGATCTTTTGAAAAAATATTTAATTTGTATATATATCTTCTATATAAAAAAATTATTATGACAAAAATAAATAAATGAATAAATAAAAAATAACTTATTTCCTGCCAAAAAAATAACTTATATATTAAAAAAAATCAGTATTTTTGTTTATAAAAAAATTTAGGTCTATAAATTGAATCTTTGCTGTATGAATATTTATTTCTTTTTGTATAAAAAAAAATAATAACTTTTTGCTTAGAAAAAGGAAATCAAAAAAACTTCTTTATTTTTCAAAATAAATGTTATTTCTGCCCAAAAATAAAAGAAATGAAATACTTTTTTTATTCAAAACTATTTTTTTACTAAATAAAATATATATTATTTAAAAATAAGTTTTAAAATTGAAAATATTAATATTATTTATTTCTAAAAAAAATGTATATTTTAATAACAATTTCTTGATTCAATAAAAAAACATGGAAAAAATCACAAAATAATTTTTTTCCGAAAAAAAGGAAAAACTTTTATTTACTATTTACTTTATTTTTATTTTTCTTTCTAAAAAATCCAAAAAATGGAAAAATATATACTTTTAAAAATGAAAAAATTTAAATATTTTTTTTAAATAATAATTTCAAAAACTAAAAATTCTCTATAAAAACTTTTTTTAATAATAATAAAAAAAAACACCAAAAACAAATTATATGCACATTTTATGAAATATATAAAAATATAATATATAAAAGTAAAATATAACAATTATTAGTTTATCAAAAATATAACTATAAAATATAAATTGACAACTTCGAAATCATATAAAAATTTGTCACGTCACTAAGAAAGGTATAAGCACGTCGGTGCAGATCAAAGTATTTCTACTTGTAAAACAACAAAACATGTATGCTATGCCCTACTGTAATATTAACGTTCATATCTTTTCCATTAGTAAATAAACAACTAAAAATTCTGTTGGCACTTTTTTCAAAATACAAGAAACAAATTGTTTCTTTCAATTTGAAATAAAGATATACATGTACAATCTTATATATATGTGTGCGTGTTTTTATTTGCAATTCTTTATAAGGAATACACACATGTACAAATACATATACTTAAACTCTTTCTCTCTCTCTGTTTTGGTGGTGGATTTAGTTTTCCCTTGTTAATTATCCCCCTCATCATCGCAAAATGTTGAGAGCGAGAATTACATGAGAGCAGGTACTATGATTAGAACCAGGGCTGTCAGATGTGGCGATTTTTCGCTAAACGTGGCGATTTTTAATAGCTCTTGGCGACTGAATTTTCCGTTTTGCGACATGGCGAATTTTTTGGCGATTTTTAACAAGGTGGCGATTTATTTGGCTAATTTTTAAAATTTCATTAAATAGATATTCGCATAGTGAAACTATTACGTTTTCTTACTAGCCAACGTCTATTTTTAGTATTTTTCTATTCAATACGGCGGTTCTCAAATGGGGGTCCGCGGTTCTCAACAAGGCGTCCATACAAAGATTGTTAGGTGGTCGCTAAGATCTTTTGCTTGAACATAAAATTAAAAGAATTTCTTTAAACATATAACACACGTATGTATATTAATTTCTCCATACTTATAAAATAATGTTGCAAAGTGGCAAAAAATATAGAGTAAAAATTGTAAAACAATTGTTTGTGCATGATTATTCTCATTCTGGTAATTTTTTTTTAATGATATTTCGTCCTTGGAATAAGACATTTAATTGCAATTTTAAAATCCATTTTTAAATACAAAGGTTTTGTCTTAAATTTATAATTAAGTGAAATCAAATGTTTTAACAATTTCTAAATATAGTCTGATTTATCAAATGCATTAGGTATCAAATTGAGAATATGCCATTAATTTTTATCTTTAAGTATTAATTTATTTTTGGATTAAGAATTATCTAGGAATAACATTTGATATGAAATTGAGAAAGTATCACTTTTTTTTCAAATGAATCAGGTATGTCATAGACATTTTTCGGAAGTGAAAATTTTCGTATGATTGAATTCGTAACGTTTTCATTTTGCTTCTTCAGCTCAAATACGTTTTCATAAATTCGAAATATATAAAAAATTCTTTTTTCAGAAATAAAATTTTAAAGTCAATTCCACTTTACTATTTTTATGTGGATTGAAAACGAAACATTTTTTTGTTTTTCGTTTTCTGTAGAAGCTAAATACGATTTCAATTTCACTTTCGTATGAATTTGAGTTCTGTGACATACCTGAATATTCATTTTTATTCAAACTTGAAATTCAACATATGCACGTATTTCCAGAAATACCTTTAAATTATCAAATTTACATGAAGCAAAAGTTTGTAAAAACCCCTGATTTAAGTCGGGAATCACACACAGCAATTTTTCCTGCTGCAATTTTGAATTCGTTGGAGAGAGAAGAGAAGGGAATACAAAACATTTACATTCACTTTACCTCTCTCGTCTACGAACTCAGTTGTTGTTTATGAACCCCGAATAAGAAAATAAAAATTTAGAAATATCTTCCATAAATGTTTGACAATTTTTTCCATCATCTTTCAAATATGAATATTAATATTTTTGGGCCATAGTGAAAAGAAAACGTTCATGAATAAATTAATTCTTCAAAACAATTTATAAGATTAATAGGACAAATGTTCATTATATAATCTTAGAATTATTCTGTTAAAAAATATAATAAAATTCAATAAATGTTTAAAATTGTTGACCTAAAATTGAGCTATTTTTATTCAAATTATTATTAGCTACTGAAATTATCATTGACTAAAATTTAAAGCACTAAATATTTTAGTTATTTTTAGTTTTTCTTAAAAAAATATATAAAATTTAATTTTGGCGATTTTTGGCGATTTCTGATTAACAATTTGGCGACAGAGGCTCAAAAAAATCTGACAACCCTGATTAGAACCCGCCATAAGAAATTTTGTTTCTACATGATGCGCATTCTATATATGAATATTCTTTGCTAATAGTCATTACAATACTTAATATACATGTTTGTATGTGTATTTATATTCTTAACAGATTTGTTTTAACTCTGTTGATTATAAACGAATTTGGTTTATTAAAAAAAACGAAATTTTATAAAATCATTTATGACTGATCTATATAAAAATAAAAATCTGTAGCTTGAACAGGGGCTTCAAAAATAAAAAATTCGTTTTCCCCGATATCTCAGTTATTACTGAACCGATTTTTTCATTTTTTCAGAACAAAAATTCAGAAAATAATTTCCGAGCCCCCTTTAAAAATTCGAAGTCCCTGGTATATGCAAAGGCTTCAGAAACAGAAAAACCGGTTTCAAAAATCGGTTTTTAAGGCATATCTCCGCCATTTATAAACCGATCCTACTGATTCAAAAAACCGTAATTCTATAGCTTAAACCAGGGCTTTAAAAAATAAAAAATGCGTTTTGTCCGATATCTCAGTTATTATTGAACCGATTTATTTCATTTTTTCAGAACAAAAATTCAGAAAAAAATGTCCGAGACTTCTTTGTAAAAATGAAGTCCCTAGTATATACAGAGGCTTCAGAAACTGGAAAACCGGTTCTAAAAACCGGTTTTTTTAACATATCTCCGCATTGTATGAACCGATCTTGCTGAATTCCAATAGCAAAATTCTCGAAAGCATTTCCGATCGTTTGATATATATATTATATATGTCAGTTGTCGGTGGGCTTCATAAACGCCATTTCAACCGACACACGGACGGACGGACGGACATGGTCCTATCGTCATCATTTCTTACAAGGATCCCGAAAATGTAAACTTTTTTGCTCTCCGACGAAAATTGTGGGAATTACAAACGGAATGACAAACTTATATATACCCTTTACACCTGTGGTGAAGGGTATAAAAATCGATTAATTAAAAATTCTGTCATAATGCTGAAATTAAAAATTTATTTACATTTTCTATACAAAACTGACAGCAAAACTAAAATCAAAGTGCATTCTCTGTTAATAAACTTTAAATACAATGTTCATGAAAATAAAACACGCATACATATGAAACAACCTTGTTGTTCTCGGAACTATAAGTAGGATAGTTATTGAACTAACAATTAGGTGGTACTTCTAAGGGTTACTTTACTAGTGTTAAAATCTGTTACTTTAGTAAATGGCAGGAGAAAATTGTTTACAAAATCGTTAACATGGAGATAGTTATTTAACCTATAGAGAATTTACCTTGCTATTGATAACATAGGGTCAAAATTGTCTCCACTTTAGATTACTTGAGACCCGACAAATTTTAGTCTACTGTGTAAAATTATGTCAAAATATTTTGTTATAAATGGCTACAGTACGAACTGTAGGGTTATT
Organism: Protophormia terraenovae; assembly: GCA_951394005.1. NCBI lineage: Eukaryota > Metazoa > Arthropoda > Insecta > Diptera > Calliphoridae > Protophormia > Protophormia terraenovae. Next base: position 35,346,002 of record OX596073.1, read on the forward strand.
ATATACTTATATATGTGTGTTAAAATG
>OX596073.1:35351028-35471028 GCA_951394005.1 Protophormia terraenovae
AAAAAAAAAATATTTCAAATAATTTTTTAATAAAATTTTTAACTAACTTTATATTGGAATTTAATTATATGATTTATTAATATAATTAATTTTCTAATTGGTTTACAGTTTTGTTTTTTAATAAATTGATAGCTTTTAATTAATATAAAGAAAAATGAATAATTTGTCTATAAAAATACAGAAATAAAATAAATTTAAGTAAATTTCCAAAAATGTTCAGCTGAACATCTATTTGAGGAAAAGAACATAAAAGTAATAATAATATTAATTATTCTAGTTATTAATATTATCATTTTAATGATTGGAGCAAAATCAATTAAAAATTAATTAATATTAGAAATTTCGTAATTAAAGTCCATTTTTACTTTTTTCTGTGATCAAATGTAAATTTAGTTTAAAACAAAATAAAGACCCATGAATAAATATAGAAAGACCAAGATTTATTTTGTATATAATTTGGGACAGTAGAAACCCTGATTGAAGTCAATTTGAAGTTAATTTTATACCATATTAAGACCCACGATTGAAGCTTATTTAAGATTATGTAAATCCCCATAATTGTAGATAATTTGAAACTATATATTGAACCACGATTAATGCCAATTTGGGGCTACATAAAAACACCCGATAGAAGATAATTTGGGCTAATTTGAGACTTTAGAAAACCCACGATTGAAGGTAATTTGTAGCAAATTTATGACAATATTATAACTAATTTGAATTTAATTTGGAACTATAAAAAGATTCATGACTAAAGCTAATTTGGGACCGTAAAAAGACCTAATTTGAATTTAATATAAAACAATATAAATTTCTTCGATTAAAGCTAATTTGGGCCTATATTAAGAGCCATAATTGAAGATATTTTGAAGTTAATAAAAAAAATGCGTATGACTAAAGCTAGTTTGAAGCTAACTTGGGACTAAAGAATGATCCACAATAAAATTGACTTTACATGTTATTGGGTACATTAAGTGAAACTCTAAATAAAGTCAATTTGAAGCTTAATTGGGACCATAAATTATTGGACCATAAATTAAAGCAAATTTGACACTATTGACCCCTGATTAAAAAAATTTTGAGATTATTGACCCCAATTAAAACAATTTTGAGAATATATTGACCCACGATTAAAGTTAATTAGTGACTGTTAGAAGCAAATTTGTAACTGTATATTGACCCACAATTAAAGCAAATTTGGAACATTATATTGACTCATGATTGAAGGTAATTTGGGACTTTAATGAAGCTAATTTCGGGCTTTATATTGATCAATGATTGAAGTTAATTTGAGACTTTGTAATGACCCACAATTGAAGCTAATTTGGTACTAAATATTGACCCTACGATCGATGCTGATTTGGGACTACATATTGATCTATGATTGAAGTCAATTTAGGACTATATATATTGACACACGTTTAAAGCAAATTTGGGCGGATATATATTGCACTACGATTTAAATTAATTTGGTGCTACATATTGACCCACGTTTGAAGCAAATTTGAGATTTTACAAAGATCGAATTTTAAAACTCTAAAAAGGCCTATAATTATTGCTTATTTGGCAATTTATAGAGCCCACGATAAAAGATAATTTAGAACTATAAAGACCTATAACCTAAAACATAAAGACGAATAACTAAGGCAAATTTGGGACTATTAAATGAACCATGATAATGAAGCCAATTTGAAGCTTATTTGAGTACATATAAATCTCTTTGAATAAAGTAATTTAACCAAGTAATTTTTGTGATAGTTTTACAAATTTAAAATAAAAATATTATTAAAATATTTTCATCTTGTCTACAAGATAAATTTAAAAACAACAAACTGCAAAATATGTATATATACTGTTATATGTATGTCTGCTAGTTATAAGATTAAATTCACTTTAATTAATTATTTATAATGCTACACATACAATTATTTTGTGTTTATTATTTTCTTGATATTTTAACTTACACTTCAATATTTTGCTGTCTTCTGTATTTAACTAATATTTGTAATTGAACAATTTACTAACAACGTATTTGCTTGAGTATTTCTATTGTTTGAAAATGACTTTTTAGATTTTATTTGGAAATGTAAATGTATGTTATTTAAATGTATTTAAAATTCATTAATATTTTAAAAAGATTTTAAAAGAAAATGCTTTTAAAGTTTATTTATTTACGAGGAAGTTGCATATAAAATTACAGATTTCTTAAGGTAGAAAAAATTAATATTTAAATGTTATTTTCGTTTTTTTTTTATCTTAATTTTTCTTTAAATAAATCTTATTTTCTTTTGGAATTTGTTTCCTAAATTTGTGTTTTTTTTTTTTTTTTGCTCTCCCTCAAATGCACTTTAATATAGTGATGCATTTCGATCATGGAAAATTGAATTCTTGGAAATTTTTACTTCAAGAGACTTGTTTAAAATTTTTAGGGATTTATTTAAGAAATTTTATTTTATAAAGCAAAAAACAGTAGAGTAGCACTAAATTTTGGAATTAAAAACAAATTTGGATTAATAAAGAAATTAAGTTTGTTTTATAATTCTATATAAACTGAGAGAAAAATGATGTTACAAAATCAACAACGGATGTTATTCACATTAATCACTTAAAGTATTGATTATAACCTACACCACCATAGGTGGTTGGGGTATTATGCATTTGTGCTGATGTTTTTAACGCATAGAAAGAGTTATCCCACACCTACTTTGAAGTATACGAATCGACTCAGAATCACTTTTTAAATCGATGTAACGATATCCGTCCGTCCGTCCGTCTGAACGGCTGGCTGCCTGGCTATCCATGTAAAGCTTGTGCACAAAGTACAGATCGCTATTTTGAAGATAATGTGATGAAATTTGGTACATATGAATTTTTTGCACAAGGACGAAGCCTATTGAATTTGGTCATGATCGGCCCATTATTTTACCTGACTCCCATATAAATGTCCCCCCGGAAAGAGTTTTAATACTCGTAAATACTTTAAATATAGGAATATTTTAATGAAATTTGGCACAAATAAGTTTTATATAATATGCGAAATTTTATGAAGTTCGGTCCATATAAGTCTCAATTTCTGGAATCATCCAAAAGTGCATAAATATATTCACATGTTAGTATCGGCGTAATATTCTATATTTGTATGTTTTATTTTTCATTTAATTCAAGTATCGGTCCACAATTGACCCCTACCCGAATATTGGTAAACATAGGCAATGTTGTAGGGTATCATATGGTCGAGCTTGACCGACTATATTTTTTTTTTATAGCTTTTTATCTGTTTATTTTCATTATTTAATAATTTGACATTGATGTGATAACAAATTGATAACAATTCGGTATTAATTCTTGAAAACATACGGGATTTACACACTAAGGACACTGAATTATATCAATTTGTACAAATATGTGGTCAATACTTTTCTAGTTGTACTAATTTTTATATCTATATACATATATAAAAGAGTAACATGACTGACTGACTGACTGATTCATCATCCCACAACCCAAACGGCTGAAGCTAGAGAGACGAAATTTTTAACGTAGGTAGGTCTCCCTCCATATAGATCCACTAAGACGGGATTTTTGGAAAAAAGATTTTACCGGGTAAAATCGGTAACCTTATAACTCGCAAACTAATAATGATACAAAAAAGTTGAATAGTTATAGTTATTCATTTAAAAAATAATTGGAAAGGTGTCTGGTACTTTTTTGAAAGTCGGCCGTTTTAGGGAGAAAACGGATAAAAACTGTACTTTGGTACTTTTTTGACACCATATGTATCTTTGAAACCAATCAACATACAGATAAAATTTATGTCGTATTCATAACTTATCAAAAAATGAGAAATATAAATTTGGTACTTTTTAGAAATTCAAACGTTTAAGGGGTAAAAATCTTACCTATTTTTGGTACTTTTTTCATAAAACATTTTTTTATTTTTATTGACATAATTTTTTTTTTTTTTTAATATGGGATCTCACTATAATTTAGAAACTCACTGGAATATAATTTCTGATACTTCTAAGGGTGAAAAAAAGTACCAAAAAAGGGGTACAGGCGGGAAATTACATTTTATTCAAACTTAATAATGAATTTTCAATTACATTAAACATAGAAACATGAAATTAAGAAAATGTAGATAAGAATTCACAAGAGTGCAATTTGTGGTACTTAAAGATACATGGTCTGTGGGTAAGAATTCAAGAGGATGGACTTTGTGGTACTTTTTTCTTCTTCTATTGGTACTTTTTTGCATTTTTGTAATATTTAACCTAGAAACATGAAATAAAATACGCATGGTCCGATGTTGGAAAGAATTCACAAGGGGGACTTTGTGGTACTTTTTTGTTCTTCTAATGGTACTTTTTGAATTTTCTATAATTATGAACCTAGAAACATGAAGTTAGGGATATGTGGTCCTTAGTTAATGAGAATCCATAAGAGGGAACGTTGTGGTACTTTTTTGTTATTTTAATGGTACTTTTTGAATTTTCTATAATATTTAACCTAGAAATATGAAATTAAGGACATGAATTGCTAAGTGAATGAGAATCTGTAAGAGAGAACTTTGTGGTACTTTTTCGTTCTTCTAATAGTACTTTTTGAATTTTCTATAATATTTAACATAGAAACATAAAATTAAAGATATTTGGCCCTAAATGAATGAGAATGCATTAGAGGGGAATTTGTGGCACTTTTTTGTTCTTCTAATGGTACTTTTTGAATTTTCTATAATATTTAACCCAGAAACATGAAATTAAAGATATGTGGTCTTAAATGAATAAGAATCCATAAGAGAGGTTTTTGTGGTACTTTTTTGTTCTTCTAATGGTACTTTTTGAATTTTCTATAAATATGAATCTAACTGCCTGTTTCTCTAAATGCGAACGAAAGTTTCGTTCGACTAAATGTATTGAAAACAACAAATAAATTTAAAATTTTTTTGTTGTTTTCAATACATTTACTCGAACGAAACTTTCGTTCGCATTTAGAGAAACAGGCAGTAAAAACATGAAATTAAGTACATGTGGTGGTAAGTGAATGTGAATCCATATGAAGTGACTTTGTGGTACTTTTTTGTTTTTCCTATGGTACTTTTTTAATTTTCTATAATTGTGAACCTGGAAACATGAAATTAAGAACATGTGGTGCTAAGTGAATGAGAATCCATAAGAGAGGACTTTGTGGTACTTTTTTGTTCTTCTAATGGTACTTTTTGAACTTTTTATAATATTTAAAGTAGAAACATGAAATTAAATATGCATGGTCCTATGTGAGAAAGAATTCACAAGAGGGGTCTTTGTGGTACTTATTTTGTTCTTCTAATGGTACTTTTTGAATTTTATATAATTATGAATCTAGAAACATTAAATTAAAGATATGTGGTCCTAAATGAATCCATAAGAAGGGACTTTTTTGTATCTTTTTTCGTTTTTCTAGTAGAACTTCTTGAATGTTCTGCAATTTTAATCCTTAGAAACATAAAATTGAAGATGTAAGGTACTAAGTGAATCAGAAACCTTAAAATTGTTTTTGTAGTCCTTTTTCTTTATACTAATATACTTTTTAGTAATTCTGATATTTATTTTTCGTTATTCTAAGATTAGAAACCTGAAATTAAAGAGAAATTGTTATTTATGGATGACATAACACCATTATTAAAAATGTTCCCAAGGGGATTAAGAACCTTAGTTTAAATTTGATATATAGTATGGTTTTTATAAAAAATTTCTGCTAACGAAGTTGGGGGTTTACAGCTCGTTTCATATAAAAATACTACCTTATTAAATTAAAAGAAATCACCACGCGACACTATTTCCGATTTCTTTTCTGTTTGTCGTCTACACAAACTAAAAATATAAATCAACAAAACTAAAACATTTATTACTTTTCTAAACGTAAGAAAGTTCTTTTTTTTGTGTTTGTTGTAAAAATGTGTATTTATTTTATTCCCAAATGGTTGAATTTTTTCCTCCTCTAGGTATTTTTCTTTTTCTTCTTTTCTTTAATAAAACAATCCCCCACATACGCATTTAAATACCTCAACTGTTGGTTAATGACAAATACAAAATAGTAGCACAATATTTAGAGAAGTATTATTAGTGCCTTTAGCTTTTTTTGGACCAACAACCAACAACAACAGCAGCAAATCAAATTGATGACAAAAAAAAAAAATCATATAAAAACATGTAGTCATGAAATTTATGTCTAGATTCTAAAACTAAATGAAAGAAAAACTGTATAGCAGATGAATCATAAAATAAACTAAAATCAGAAAATTTTGAAAAAAAAAGAAAATATTTTATTACTTTTTGAATGGAAGAAAGAAAAAAAGGGGGAATTAAAATGACTTTAGAGACATTTTTATGGGGGATAAAAAGAAAATTATGTTTAAATATGAAATTTCTTAAGATTAAAAATAAATTATGGAAATTATGAGTAAAATAAATTTTGGAAATTATATTTAAAGAATCGAAAGAAAAAAATCGAATGAAAAATACAATGCTGGATATTGCAAAGAAACCTACGATTGAAGTTATTTTGGGAATATACAATCACCCATGATAACGTAATAAAAAGCAGGGGAAACACTGATTCTGCGGCACAAGGTTTCTAAGTCAATTGGGATACACGGTATTAATAAATACTAAGCTTTAATCTACTTTTTATACCCTACAGCACCATAGGTGGTTGGGGTATTATTCGTCATGGCACCCCTATCTTAAAGTAGACTGGCTGTCTGTCATGTAAACTTTCTGAACAAAGTACAGGCCGCAATTTTGAAGTTATCTTGATTAAATTTGACACGAATAGTTATTTTGATACAAGGACGAAGCCTTTTGAAATTGGTTATTATGGGTCCATTATTTCACCTAGCCCCCGTATAAATGTCCTCCCGGGGTTTTGTGGTAAAAAATGCTTTACATATAGAAATATTTTAAAGAAATTCGGTGCAAATAAGTTTTGTATAAGTGTTAATCTTAATACGAGGGCGGATCAATATTTCCGTGACTTTTCGAACTTCCCTTGTAGTTATATGAAATGCAACACTGTTCCCATCAAGTACCAACTGTTATATGGCTAATTGGGGCCTTATATGGCTAATCAAAGCTACTAAAAATAATAACAATTTCAATAAAAAGTAAAAAATAAACTAAAGTAAATGTAAATAACAAAAATAAATAATTATTAACTAACATTAATAATAAATAATGGTAACAATTTGTATTAAAATGAGATCAATCAATATCTAATGTAACCATAATGAAAGCTGGAGCATTATATAATCAATTATATTAAAAAAAAATGAAAAATTGTGCTTCTACAAATTTCCATGCTCTTGAGTGTTCACATATTCAATTGATTTCGATTTAAAAACCGTACCTGAAATGATTTACCAAATGTATTCAATCGTCTAACAGGAAAAATTATCTGTAGATTTCTCGTGGAGCGGGAAAAATGAAATTTGTCCACAATATATCCTGGGCAACCTCTTAAGACAGATTTATAAAAAAATAGTAAGATAGATAAGATCCAAGAAAGCTAAGTATATGTTGAGATATATGATCTCGCCTTTTCAAACTAAAAATGTAACGAATAATTCTGTTAAATATGAATCTATATTTCCCGAGTATGTAACACCCAGCACTAGAAATAACTTCAGTGCAATATAATATATGCGGCATCAGAATAACCGTAGCAATCCTTCTCTTTATAGCACAGGGTAAATAAATATTTAACGAGTATAATCTTTTCAACAGAAAAGACACACGGGAAGATAAAAAATTAATATGTTGTGAAAAATTTAATAAATTGTCCATTATAAGACCAAGACATTTCATCTTACCAACAAACTCTACAGGAACATTATCAATCTGAATCTTAACGTTACGAGTATCAAACCCAAACCCCATCAACTTCGTTTTGTTAGGATTCATACAGAAACCATTGTCTGAAGCTCATGATATAATTCTGCTTATGACATAATTTACAACATTTTCCAAAACATCTAAAAAATCAGCATCAGAATAACAAGCAAACAATAGACAAAAGGAAAACAAGAAATTCCATCAATTTCAAGCAAAAGGTCATTGATGTACAGCATAAATAATAGAGGTCCAATAACCGATCCCTGTGGAACACCACTAATGATCCGTTTGATTCGCGACTCGGAAGTACCTATCGATACATATTGGTTGGTAAGATCGAATCAAACTACACGAGGAATAGGAAAAACCAAAATTATATAGCAGTTTATGAAGTAATCTGGAGTGCAATACCCTGTCAAAAGCTTTTGAAAAATCTACTGAAAGTAAAACCACATTCATACGACTGTCTAACAACTGCCTGATTGAATCTGTCAAAGAAATAAGTAAAGAGGTGGTGCTATGTTCCCTCCGAAATCCCGATTGAGAAGGGTGAATCTGACAACCATGATCAAGATACTCAATCATTTGGTCTTTAAAGATATGTTCAACAACCTTGGAAAGTACAGGAAGTATAGAAATGGGACGTAAATTGTCAAACTCACTAGATTGACCTTGCTTCCTTATAGGAACAACCCTAGCTATTTTCCACTTATAAGGGAAACAGGAAGTAGTGATAATTGTGTTAACAAGATGGAGCAAATGTGAGGAAATAAAAGGAAAAATCAACTTAATGAACTTTACAGGTAAAGCATCATTATCCATAGCATTGGATTTTATCTTAAGCAATGCATCATACAAAACATTAGTATTAATACATGAAAAGGAAAAACCCATATTATGAATAACGTCGCTATACCGACTATTGTAAAAATCATAAGTATTATAATCCTGTATCTGACAAGAAGCGAAATATTCATTCAGGTTATCCGGATTACACATCGTCAAATGTTCCCGAGTTTCAAGACATCCATTCTTCTTTAAAAATTTTCACATAGTCTCAGGATCAGAATAACTTTTTTAACTCTGTCCTATGAACACAAAAAACCTTTCAATTAAGTGGTGTCCTACACTGCATGTAATGCCTATACGCCAAATTCCTCAAAGATTTCTGATAATGAATTTCTCTATTATTAAACCAATCCTCCTTTCTTGCGCCTACCCTTTTGCGAACCACTGGCACTAGATCGTGCAGGAAAATAATATTTGACATGACAATTTCGAGTTGCAAATTAACATCATTAGTTAAATAAATACCTCTAAAATCACAATCTTGTACAGCAGTCGCCAAGTCTTCAGATTTCAATGCACTATAATCTGGGTACGATACAAAACATGGATGAGATGATATCGGAATGTCAATGGCCATAAAAATTAGGGAATGGTGAGAAACACCAGGACATTGCATTTGCCCTGAAGTGCAAATTGATATTGTATCACTCAAAAGATAGAAATCAATCAATGATGTTGTGTTGCAGCCAGCATGAAAATGTGTCGGGATGGAATTATGATGGTAAGTTAAATCAAGTCGCATACACATTGAACGCACCGTGGTAGAATAAATCGGACAAAACAAGTTCTTAATAAAATCACCTAGTACAATAATATTTGTGTACCTAACCAACAAATCACCAACAGAATTTTCAAAAGCTTCCAAATCACCATCTGGCAGATAACAAACTCCAATCAGCAATTTAGTGTCCTAAACAGAGATCTCAATGAATAACGCTTCACAAACATCTCCTATCTCAGACAAAAATACTGTACGAAATTTGAATCTGTCAGATATTAGCAATGCTACACCACCACCCCACAGTGTTCGATTTTCAAATTTAGCTGGCCAAAACCCCAAAAATTAACTTTAAAGGAGGAAAAAAATTATATTCGGGTATTAAAATAGACTATTCAGTTAAGACATTTCCGTACTCATTTTAGCTGAAATCGATCAATGAATGCTTCTAACGATAACATGAATGATGGTTAAAATATACAAAAGAAAAATATTTTTTTTTTTTTTGCTCGAAAATTAGTCAAACTTTGAACATGAATAAAAAATTTTCTAAGGCATATTTTTAAAAGATTCTTTTTGTATATGAAAATATAATTCCTTTAAAATATAAAACAGGTATTTTGTATATATTTGAATGAAGATAGTTTTAGATATTGAAAGATATAATAGGGAAGCTCTTAAAAATAAAAATTGTAAGTCAAAAACAAAAATGCATAGACGAATACTTTTTTCTGTTATCAGCTGGGGTCCAACTTTTGATTGTTTTGAGAACTAGGGATACTCCTTTAATAGAAACTAAAAAAAATTTTTGCCCGAAACTGCCCCTGCCGAACAAAGTATTCAAAACAAAGATACACCATCCTTCTAAGTGGAACAAAAAATTGAATACCATTTTATTTGTAAGTTGCTTTTAATTTTATGCATGATTGATGGAAAAGTTTGTTCTGCTTTATCGAATTACAATTCGTCACAAATATGTTATGTATGTGGAGCTAAGCCTTCCGAAATGAATAACTCTTCAGCCCTGTTACAAAAAACCTTAGACCCTGGAGTTTTGGAATTAGGCTTGTCGCCTCTACATTCCTGGATACGATTCATGGAATGTTTACTATATATAGCTCACAGGATAGATATAAAAATGTGGCAAGTTAGAGGTGAAGATAACAAAGTAAAAGTTTTACAAAAAAAAAAAAAAAAATTTATTCAAGACGAATTTAGATCAAAAATGGGGTTATTGATAGACATGCCTAAACAGATATCGGGAAATACTAACGATGGCAATACAGCCAGGCGATTTTTTAGAAATGCGGAAATATCTGCGCAAATAACTGGGTTAAGTTTAGAACTTATTAAACGTTTTCATGTTATATTGGAATGCTTAGCATCTGGGTATACTATAAACGTGGAAGCATTCGAAAGTTATACATTTGAAACAAGAAATCTTTATTTGAAACTATATCCCTGGTATTACATGCCTGTCAGTGTTCACAAAGTTCTTTGGCACGGAAAAGCTATAATTGAACATTGCATCCTTCCTTCCTATTGGTGAATTATCTGAAGAAGCTTAAGAATCCAGGAATAAAGACAATAGACGTTATAGACTGCAGTTCACGCGGAAAACTTCACGGACCGAGACTAATGCAGATTTAATAAAAAAGGCTATTAATATCATCAGATCCTTATATTTGCAGCTTCAGGAAAACTCCACCAGTTAAAAAACGAGCTTTAACGCCAGATATATTGAAACTACTAAAAAACGCATGTTATAATATACAAGAGTCTGATAGTGAAAATGACAGTGATATTGGTGCAGATTCCACATGATTTTGTTTTTTTTTTACTAAACTTTTTTATACTTTCATTAAAAAATTATAATGAATTATGAAATCTTTATTTTGTATTTTTAATTAAACTTATTTTCAAATGAAAAAGAATTATAAAAGAAGCTATTTTTAAATTTTGATTATTATTCATAATTGGGTAATTAATAGTGGGCGTGGCGGTAGGCGAATTTGTCTAATTTTTTGTCCAATAATTTTTCAATATGTAAGTAATCACTATGCCAAAAATCACTTTTGTACGATTTATAGATTTTGTGTAATTAATTTTGGCCACCTAAATTTGAAAATCGAACACTGTGCACCCCTTCTCCCATCTTGTCTATCATGCCTACATAAATGATAACCAAGTATATTCACTGCTTGCGATAAAACATATGACTTGAGCCAAGTTTCACTAAACCCAACAATATCTAAATGATTCCCCTCCAAAATATGTCTTATCTCATCAAGTTTTCCAGAACTCGTAGATGCACGAAAACTAGTTACATTCCAATGTCCGATTTTTAAGAAACTCTGAAAATTATTAAGGCTGTTGCAAATGAATGAATTATCACTGCAAATAGGCCCCAAATTAATAGCATTCATTATGGTGTAAATAAATTTAAAAAAAATATAAATGTATGATAAAATAATAAATGAAAATAATATATGTAGTTTTCTGGCAAAAAATAACTTATGTATCATAAGGATATTAAGAAAAAATTTAAAGGAAAAAAATGTAACTTCAAAATCAAAAATACATACACACAGGAAAAAGTTTAGTTAGAAAATGGTCCGGATAGCAAAAACTCCTTTTGTTTAAACGTAAATTAATAGTTCTAAGGGATTTTTAATATTCATAACATTTAAAATACGATTTGAATTTAATTGTATTTATCACAATAGCAAATTCAGTTATATAAACCAATTTGTAATTATTTCACATTTATTTTAGAAAATAAAGAGTACAACCGAATTTCAAATGTTATAAAAAGTTTTTATAAAAGATAATATTGATTGTAATTATGGAATCAATAGAAAAATAAAATAATTCGATGTTCACAAACGAAAATTAGTAAATTTCATTGACATTTTGGAATTAATTGTATATGTATAAATATTAAAAAAATAAATTGGACAAAAAAATTTCAAAACTTTCAAAAAAATAAGAATTAATCGGTGAGACTTACGAAATATTTTATTCCTTAGCATGTTAAGCTGCATTATTGGCAAAAACTCAAAGCATATGGCGTATTGTAAACATATTTCGTTTGCATTAATGGTAAGAAGCTTAAAAAAATAACTTATCGTCACACATCATAACATCATTTTCTATCTTTGCAGATATTCTTAAGCGCAATCTGTACCTGGGAATAGATCTAAGTGTATCCTGTAAGATACTACAATCCAGCTATTTAGATGTTGTTTGACGACGGCAAAACACCGAAAAGTTAAGAAAGAAGAAATCTTGGTATCCAGTGTGAGCTTGTTCCTCAGCAAAAAATATTATAAAATCTACATAGTAATGTACATACATATTAATTTATTTTAATACTTATACACAGATATTGAATCAACGAAGATTTTGTTTACAATTTTAATTCACAATAATGATATTTTATTTTCCAATTAATTTTAATATACAATTATGGGTACCGAATAAATTCGATTTCTGCAGCTGAATTGCCTGATAGTTATTGGAACCGACAGAATTCGATTGGCAAAAAATTCGGTAGCCATAACGAATCTGTTTTCTCTGTGTACATATGTAAAAATATAATGTTGCTAATTGCAAAAATAAACAATACTCCTTCATATACAAAAGCTATTTGTTATACGAAATAAGATAAAAATGCAATGTTGCCAAATTTCAACCATATAAGTTCTACACAGAGAAAACACTTTCATTATGGCAACCGAATTTATTGCCAATCGAATTTATTCGGTTGTATGTACTATCATACAATTATATTGTAGTTAACGAATTAAGAAGGTACACGTAACTGATTTTTAAAAACTATTCGGCTGTGTAGACTAAATGTACTACTGCTTATTGTGAATTATTTATACACATACAAAATTTTTTTTCAAAAATTTCTATTTATTGGAAAACCAAAAATTATAAAATACAATAAATTCTGATTAAAAATATAAAATTAATAATACTGGATCTAGTGTAATTAAATTTGTATTTAACGAGATAAGAAGAGGGCACAACAGCTTATATACAATATTAATTTGTAATATACTTCCAGGTTTATAATTCATATAAAAGTTATACCAAGGGATCGGTCTATAATAGTGTGGTAACGAGAATAATATTGATATTTAAATTAATTCGCTTTAATTTATCATGAACCATGATAAATGTATATGGTTTCGATGTACATATCAGACTACATAAGTACATATATAGACAAAGTAGACAAGAGGAATTCCTTTAAAATATGAATGATACTGGTGTATCATACTTAATGGAACGATAAAAGGGAGGTTTTTAGAGCAACTGGATATAAAAATTTATGTATACAAAAGTATTGAAATGTCCATAAAATGTTCATGATGAAATGATCTATTAAATTTATTAAAAGTGGCATTAGAAGTGTATGATACAGTATACTAACTATTCCTGTTTAGAAAAAAAGTCGTGATAAACGAGTAACATTTTCACAAATGCATTATCTTCTCAATTATGGTCTCGGGTTGTTAAATACAAATACCATTGCACCATGAACGATCCTATGATTTAATTCACCCCTTCCCAAAGGTATTCAGATCCAAAAGGTTTAAAATTGACTCCAGATTTGCTGTAGACGACATATTAGATGTTATATAATAATTAATTCATTGTTTGATCTCATGGTATTAGTCATACCTTATTACAGATTTGTATGACCGGCTCTTATCATCTATCCTTCAAGATTACTGGAAAATGTGAAATCATTGTTGTGTACCTGAATATATATTTAACCGTTTGTGAAAATAATATAAATAGTAACAATGCTTAATTTCATTTCTTACCGTTATTTCGATCAATTGGAGATGCTCCAGGATGTTGTACTTGCTTTCAGAAATAGCCGGTTGTGGTTGAACTTTAGATCAATGAATTAATAACACAATATACTTTTAAATAAATTATTAAAATACTCGCCTTCAAGTGATTCAATGATAACTTTTTTCCGTAAACGCGTTCTTAACATTTTTTTTTTTTTTTTTTCAAAATAAATTGTTTTAATTTTATTTTTCAAATGTCAATAAAAGAAAACTGATTTAATAAACTAATTTTTCGGTTGTGAATACCGATTTGCTTCTTTCAAAGGTAACTGCAGCTAAAAATTTGGTAAATATTTAAATCATCTTAATACAAACAATATTTTAATTGCAAATATCAATATTTTATTTAGAATTATAAACATAATATAGTAATGTCAGACGATTATTAAAATTTATTTAATTTGAATCAAATTGATTTAGTGAACTATCTAAACATATGTGGGAATCATATTTTTATCATAATAATGTTTTTACAGCTATAAACGAAGAAAGTCCTCTAAAATTAATTAATATTAATATTTAGGATAAAATTATATTTTGTTGTATTAAATTTCAATAGTTACAACCATTTTCCAACCAATTTATTTTCTGTGTGTAGCTGTTCGTTCAACAAATTTTAAAAAAAGCAACTGTTAAAATTTGTTTTAATATTATAATAGTGTTTTAAAGTTAATATTTTCAACAAATTATTAATAAAAAAAATAAAAAACAAATGTGAGGAATAGCCAAATTACTGCTAAAACAAAAAAAAAAAAAAATTGGAAATAAAGCACAATTTAATCAAACCCCAAAATCAAAGTGACTCCATAAAGTTAACCAACGTTTGTAAAGTATTCTAATATTAAATACAATACTGCAAACTTTAAATCAATAAAAAAAAGAAGCATGTGCTTATAACAAAATCAAGGTCCTCATCACCGTCATTTATTTTGCGTTTAACAGCTGTTCAAAACATACAACCTCATGTATTTTTCTAAAAATGGAAAAAAGTGAATAAGTAAGTTTGTCGGCCAATAAGGTGATGGCAACAGTTTTTTGGGATGCACGCGAGATAATCCACATCGATTACCTTCAAAAGGGGGAAAAAAAATAAATAAATATTACGCCAATTTATTAGACCGATTTAATGAGAATTTAAAAAGAAAAACGGATTTAGCCCCTAGTGACTACTTCCTATTTCCAAACCTAAAGAAATGGTTCGGTAGAAAGAAATTCAGCTCTAACAAAGAAATTATTGACCAAACAAATGCCTATTTTAAGGACCTCGAAAAATCCTATTTTTTGGAAGGGATACAAAAACTGGAGAAACGTTGGACTGAGTGTATTGAGTTAAAAGGAGATTATGTTGAAAAATAAATTTTTGTTTTGCAAAAAACACTGTGTTTCATTCAAAAAGTCACGGACTTATTGATCCGCCCTCGTACCTAATGTCATGAAGATCAGCTTAAAAAAGCTTGTTGGGAAATTTTTCATAAAATTTCTGTTTTTTTCACAAAATGCTTTTAACATCTCCATAACTGTTGACCGTATTATAAAGTAATGTAAAAACGACTTGAAGACAATTTTAATTAAAATTTTTTGATATTTTTCTGTATAAAATCAGACAAGACGTTTCCGAGATATATTTCAATATATGAAGCAATCTCCTTAATTTAACAAATCGCGATTTATAGATGCATAGTAATTTGTACTTGAATTTAAGTTAAATCCATACTGAATTGAATTCATATTAAAAGCTCCTTTCATATCAAACTATTTAAGCTTTATTACTAAATAAAAATGTTAAAGATTTCTTTGGTTTTTGTTGTTAAAAATAAAGATTTGATGTCTTTAGAGAACAGCACGTAACTAACGAATAAACTATGATAACGACAGTTGGTTTATTTGGTAACAATAAATATCCTTAGGGCATAGGGAAGGCATTAATGCTGACAATATGATTACAACAACTAATGTTACTAAATATACTAATACATACTATATACTATAGCTATTTAATAGAGACAAGTGCTTTATTTGCTAAAGACACTCAAAAAAATAAAAAACAAAAGTTAAAATAAACAATTTTAATTAAAAAAAAATTTTCATATGAAGAAAAATATTAAGAAATAAATAGGTTAGAGTACTGTATTCAGCTGTGAGGAATATTATATAACCTTCAACATATTTCATTAATTAACGCTGCACAGTGGTTCCAAAACGCTTTTTTTTGGAAATAGTTCTGTGGCTTGTGAACAATTGGTGATATCTCAATAAAGTTTCACTTGACCAGAGTTGAGGAATTTTTGAGTTGATTTGGAGGAGTGCAGATTCCTAGCGGGTGAGAGGGGTACTGGATGGCCCTCCAGAGTTGGTCATATCGGGTATGTCATTAAAAAAAAAAAAAAATTTAATTTATGATATGCCAGAAAAGAAACTTTATATATAGATAGTTCTTATAAATCTGTACCAAAAATATATTTACATGTTTAGAGGTTATATCTTTTAGTTTAGCAGATATGCAAGTAGAAATTAATTTTTGTCTGATTTTTTTTTTTTTTTTTAACTTGGCGGGCTTAATATTGCCCCTAAAATTTGTTTGAAATATTCACCAGATTTCTTATAAAATTCTTAATAATACTACTGCAAGAATTCATATAAATATAGGAATTCGATAAAAAGTTATATTGATCTGAAATTGGAAATTTAAGAAAATGTCATAGTTTTTTTTTTTCAAAAATTGGCTTTATTTACTTAAATTTTTTTTTTTTTTTTACGAACTGTATTAATGTTTTCAAACAAAATCTTAATGCAAATGCGTGTAAAGTAAATCCGGAGGAGCTTGGGGAAAAAGTCTCGCCTCAAGCTCTAATCAAACTTTGTAAATTTTGAAAAAAAAAAAAAAAAAAAAATTTTAAATTCTTTTGTTAAATTCTCATAACAGCATAATAATGTTTCAATTAAATACCATTATATGTAAGGTAAACACCTGTAAAGTATTTTCTGACGGGCGCCTCTTATAAGGACAGAGTTAATTTTTGAAAGATGTTTTTTTTTTTTTTTTTTTGTTGAGACTTTGGGCATTTCTTTACAAAAAGTGGGAGTTTCTCTAATTCCTTAATTTAAGGATAAGTCTAACTACATACATTATGTCAAAATTTCAATAAGAAAACTTTGCTCGTTTAAATTCTATTTATATTTAAATAATGACATTAGTTTAAAAAAAAAGAGCTTCAAAACTTTATTTTCCGTTTTTCAGATCATGGATATACAATTTTTTTTTTTTTTTATTTAAATAAAATAATAAATAAATGCTATACAAAATTTTTAAATTATTTTCAATAAGATAGTAAAAATGGTAATAATAGAAAAATAATTTATTTCAATTATGTGGCAACACTGATATATGTAACAGCAGTCACATTATTATTTTAAAAGGCTTGAGTAATTATCAACTATAGAAAACATTTTAGAAAATATTAATTACTTCACTTGTGAGGAGATTTTGAAAATAAATTTTCCCTTTATAGTAATGCATTTTAATAATTTTGTTAAATTATGACTTTATATTTGAAATTAGCTGACAAATTTACATATTCAGTAAAAGCTCCCTTAACGGACAGCTCCCATAGCCGGACAGCTACGGTAGGCAGACAATTTTTTTGTCCCATGGTTTAGGTGGTGTTTTTAAAATAAATTAATCTCCGCTAGGCGGACATCTCTCGTAGAGGGACAAAAATCGTAAACGGTAAAAGAAATGTACCGAATATTTTATAATGAGATACTTCTTATTTTTATGTTTGTCTGTGTTTATATTCATGCTTCATCTTTACTTACATTTTTTGCAGTTAAATAGTTTACTATTCGTTTTTTTACTTAACTTTTTGCTGGTTTTGAAAAAAATCTAGTTTTTTCATTTAATGATTTAAAATTATTCATACTAGAAAAGAGAAAATGAAAACTTGATCAATAAAAACAGATTTTTTCCCAGTTATCCATGTCTTAAGTCTCGATGATGGGCCCATGATTTGTCGTAGAACACAATCGCCACAGATTCCTACAAATCTTAACAACTTTTTAGAACAAAGGGCATAGAAAATCTGCACAACAAGCAGAGCGACTTTGTCATCAGTCATATAAAAAAAAGTATTTGAGTGCTGCTAAGGATCGACGCCAGGCCACCAACATCATTTTCCCAAGTTAATCCTGTCGTTTCTAAATGGAGTAACATGCTAGCATATGAAGATGGCCTTGTTTTGAAGCTTGTCTTCAATATACTTTTTATTTTGAAAATTTCCTAGAGAAATCGTGTGCCGCAGAAGCAAAAGAAAAAGAAACCACAATTTTAAGTTGTTTGCCTTAAAATTAAATTAAAATTTTTCAAATGTTCCCGTTATGCAAAAATAGATAAATCATAAAATACCTTCCATATAAAATTTTTCTTAACGATCTTTTGTCAATATTGATGTAATTTTTGAATATATGAACATTAAATTTTTTGTATAAGTAGATATTTTTTGTGCCAGTAGATAATCCAGTAAATAAAACCAACATTTGAATTTTTAGTAGTTATGGCCTTTGTCATTTTAGTTCACTATATCGTGAATAAATGTAATAAATGTAAAGAATATGTATATCTATAAGTTAATTCATTACAATCAATCTTAAATGTTGAAATAAAAATATATAGTACTGAATTACCCCTTTTAAAAAACTATTATGTACCATATCCCATAGACGGACATCTCCCGTTAACGGACAAAATCAACGCAACGATCGCTGTCCGCCTATGAGAGCTTTCACTGTATATATATTAAATTTCCTTCCATTTTTCTATGGGCTCGATTCACTATGCCCCACCTTGAAGTTTAAAGTTTAACTTATTTTGATTTCTCGCTATTGTCAAGGTTAGCGATGATTATTCTTATATCTAACATCGTTAGTAACGGATTGGTGTTATAATCTTCAACCCCAAGATCGTTTAAAGGTTATAATGTGCAAATTTGGTTGGATTTGTACTCTGTTTTCTTCTTCTATACCAACAGCGGTATTTTAACACAAGTGATTGGTATCGTTGAAAGGATAATTTTCTCTTGATTTTAAATATGTTTTAATATTATAACCCACCGCACAATATTAATGCTAAAATAATGAAAATATACATATAGTTTTTTTTTTTTATTTTCAAAATTTTGTTCTTTGGTGAATATGAAATTTTTAAATACTATTTTATTATTCAATAATTAAAAAAGGTCTAAATACATGCCAAAAATTTTACTATTCTGAAGTTTAATAAACATAAAAGGAAATTATAAATTTGAGAAAAATTAATTTTTTCCATGCATACCACTATGTTGCCTACCGTTTCTGATGTCCCTAAAATTGTAGAATCTTATAAATAAAAACTAGTTGTGTCAAATTTGAACTTAGCGTTAAAATTATTATGTGGTTTAGGCCCTTTAAGTGAATTTCGCGAAGCACTTTATATGGATACTGTGGTCTAGTGTGAACCAATTCCTTTGAAATTTGGTAGAGTAATTTATGGTTACCAAGCATGTAGTATTTCAAAATTTCATCAAAATCTATAATAAATATGTCATATATAATCATTTAACTTATATTTCTCTTGTGTCAAAAAACCATTAATACCAAATTTCATTCAATTATTTTCAAAATTGTTAGCTGCAGATCTAAAAAAATCAAAGATCCATCAAACATTTCAAAATAGTTTAAAATCGAAATTCGCAAAATTTTAAATTAGAATATATAAATGGACATTCTGATCTTTAAGGTTTATTTAAATGCTATGGATAATTCTGGATATTTATGTTACTTTTATGTTTTCAAAAATTATGAAACTTTAAAAAAATAATAGTAATTATACTATTTTGATTAATTGTCAATTTGACCACTTGACGACTGCATTTTTATGCAAAATTTTTTACACTTATTCTTAACAAAATTTGGCATCATATATAGTAAAATTTTTTATATCTGTTAATGTCAGATGATATTTTTTGACGCTAATGTATGCCATTTGAAAATAACAATTTTATTAATTTAAAAGTATTAAATTTTTCTTCCACTTTGGACATCAGTTACGACCAGCGTTGACGAAAATTGTTATGAACAAACATTGTGTAGAAAAATGTCCTCTTTAAAGTTATATAGAAATTTTATCATAAAACGCATTTTTGAATTTTGAATTATTGCTAAAGGTCTCCATATAGTTGCCCTTATGTGCAATGTAGAGAGCCAGGATACTCCAACACAATTTAAAAATCCCTGTGCTCATGTAACAGTTTTTTTTTAGGAGCGACTAAGAATAAAACAATAATATATATAGTAATGTTAAAACTGAACAAACAAATTTAAGTAAGATGGTGACCATCCAAATAATGATACATGACACAAATTTCCTATGGTTAGACACAGTACACGGTTAGTTTTTATTGCATCGATTGGAGAGCGCAAAATATGCCGATGTGCTGTCTCAGTTATATATCAATATAGTATGAGATCGTTTAGGTCTAAAAAACCCTCAACCACCTACTTTGATTATTATCTCTTACGATTTCCTTCATTTACCAAACTGATAATCTCTGCTATCCAATAGTCGCCAAGGTTGGTTCTGCAAATGTCGTCATACCCTTCTGCGAGTCCAAACGGGAATGTGGTGCCTGGTATATGATCAAAGGTCGATTTAATTAAATAGTACTTACTGATCTGATTGTAGAAAAACCTATGTGCAGTTGATCAGACCAAAACTCACTATATAGTGATATCAGTCGAACGTATAATTCGTGTGGGAATGTTAGCGTTTGACCTCTCCGATCTAACCTATATTTCTCTCTAGAGTGCCAGAATTTCCAAAACATCAGGCGAATTTTCCCATATTTTAGATTTTGGGTTATAATTTCGTGGCGTTATTCTGTTATACAATTGCGAGCAGAACAAAGAAAGCATTTTTCCAATATTAAAACAAAGAGCTCTCGGCTTTTTAGTTGAGAAAGCGGTACACTATTGTCTTTGTTTTGGTCTCTTCGAAGAGTTAAATTTTGTAGACTAAACGTGTCGATTAATTTTTGCCTCATGGAGTGATTCAACTACGATTTTGTTTTTCTTAATTAATGGGTGATTGACTTCTTAATTGAGTTTGTAATATGAGTACTACTCCAGACCATCTACAATAATTTCCTTGAGTAGTTTATTCTATTACAGAAAGCGTTACCGTTGAGAATTTTTAAAAAGTATCCAAAAAAGGGGATTTCAAAATAAAAAGTCGCCAAAAAAGGGGATTTTTTAAAAAAACGGGGCCAACTGCTTTAAAACCTAAAAAAACTCCTTAAAATTTGTTATTTGATAACAACAAATTTTGTATTTTAAGAAAAACTACAAAATTCAATTCTATTAATAACAAAATAATTTATTTTTATTTTACAACAATTTTTATTATTGAAAAAGTAAAGATTTATTCACAAAAATAGTTAACATACAATCATCTTTTAATTAGTTAAACTTCTGTACTTTTTTAGGAGTTCTTCACTCGTACTCTAGTCTTTCAAATTTAGGATAGAACGCATGAATCCACAAGTATTGTCATAAGTCTGTTAGACAAAATATTTCTTATTTTTGATAATTTATTAAAAAAAAAAAACAAGTTCCCCCGAGGGATTGCTCTGAGGAATGTAAAAATTTAAATTAGGATATAAGTATTCATCGAATCATTTTTTTTTTTTTTTTAATTTGGCATATAATGATATAAATAGCTGTTCATAAACTTTATTATTATTTTTAATTACTAACAGTTTCTCCTCGGCTTTTAGGTATCACTGTACTGTAAATTATTAATTTATTTTTTGAAAATAATATATAATCCGTCGATATATTTCAAACAACTTAGTTTATCTTAAGTTAGCATATAGTCTTAAAAAGTCGCCATTTAGTCGCCATTTAAAAAAGGGGCCAAAAAAGTCGCCAGGTGGTTGAAAAAGGGGCAAATGGCGACTAAAGTCGCCAAACGGTAACGCTGATTACAGATACCGAGATAACTGAAACCAATTGAAACAAGAGGTAATTACAAGAATATGTGATGCAAAAGTTTTCGCATTTATTGTGATAAACATTTTCTTATGAAGAGGTCTTTTTATATTCCTAATTTAACTTCAAACGTTGGTCTACATAGGACTATATAATTAGTTATATTCAAGCTTAAATCGTTTTTTATTTATTTATTTTTCTTTGAGTGTATAAATTCAAAAATATTTTCATTATTCCCTCCCTCCTTAAAATACTTCAATACGAAATTGTGTTATAAATAATAAACACATGACACTGCAAACAAATATTTGACACCTACTTCTAGTTACGTTTATTGGCCAATAAAGGTTACTAAAATAACATAAACTCAGCAAAATAAATGTTGATGATCAAAATAAAGAGTTAAAGATTAAATAGCTTTAATATTTATATTAAACAATTGAAAACTAAATTATTAAAATTCAGTTTAATTTTATTTATATTTATTATTATGATATGATTTTTATTACAGTTAATTTGATTTTATTTTTATTAATTTATTTTTTATTTTTTTCTCCATAAAACTTTAATGTAATTTAAAAATTAAATTTTTGTTAATTTTTCTGCTGAAAACTATTACGCTGCTTGTTTTTCGTTTATTTTGTTGCCTAATTAATTGCAGTTGAATAAACAAAATATTTGTGATTTGCATTTTGCCCGCAAATGTAGTAAAGTTGTATGAAAAAAAAAAAAAAAAAAATACCTCAATTACTCGATAACAAACAAATAAACAGAGAGGAATATACACGGATACAATGCGAAAATAATAAACAAATACTAATGCAATTGGAAATACATACTATACTTTTAGTACATACTTATGTACCATGTTGGATTGTAGGACTAAAAAGGGATTTAATGCGTGAATAAAAAACGTACTATGAGAACATTTTTTTTTACCTAATTGTACCAAAATTTAGTTAGTTAAAGGTTTAAGCTGATAATAACAAAAAAAGTTTTGCTTTATTATTTTTTGTCATATTCATAAGGGTACTTTTTTATAAAACTGACTTTTTCGGCCATTAAAGTACTTTTTACAAAATAGTACTTTATGTAATGTCCTGTTTTCTATACCCTATCTTTAGAATCCCACAATTTATTCATTCACTTGTATTCCTCTACCCACTTATTTAATGTAAATATTGTTATTTTTAAGTTTTAACAACAACAACAGCATCAATAACGATAACAATAGTATTACAAACACATTCCTAGAATTATATAAACCCTGCATTTCTGAAAACTAAACATGATGTAGAAGTATTTGTAGCCACTTTTGTCATTGTGTTTACGTCATGACTTTACCAGCTTATGATGGAAAGATGTGGGACCAAGTAGGTTGGACTAATCATACCAGAGAGGCTCATGTCGAGGAAGAAACATAGTTTCACGGTCTGATCGTGATGATGCCGCTGTTAGACTTTTGCTTCAGAGTTTTACCATTCTACAACAAGATAGGGTTTCCAAATGGAAAATGTCCTCAGGATCTGCTGTCCTCCGCTGGGGTGGTGAAAGAATAAAAACGAAGCAGTAGCATTAAATGACAACTATATTTCGAACGAAATTTCAAACAAAAAATCGAAACCTATGTATCCTTTCCCAGCAAAAACTTTGCTTTCCTGATAAGCTAGCAGGTATAATCGGAAACAAAAATAAACTACTTATTTTTTGTCTCGATAACTAGTTACTTTTGTTCGAGTTGTCCATGAATTCATGTAGTTATTTTTAGACTCTATGGATACTCAAAAATGTATACCTAAACGAAAGTAAAAATAAAAAAAAAATAAAAAATATGCCGTCAGTGAGGTTTGAACTTGGGACCATATTAACTAGTCGTTTTTAACGACTAACTAACTAACGTCTTACTCAGTACACCATCTCGCACTTAATATTCAAAGTTACAAAACTTGTTTTAGAATAAAATATATTTTTAGACTTTTTGTTAAAAAAAAAAAAAACTAATAGCATCAGAATGGGGTTGAACCGGCAACCTTCTGATTGCTAATTCTGCGCTCTAGACAACTGATCCATGTGATTGTAACTTACTCCGCAATTATACAGTTGAGTAGTTATTTATGTAATGTAGAGAAGACAAATAATAATACTTTAATAAGTAGTTGTTCTTTCCGAAAACCAAAAAGTTTTTGCTGGGCTATTAGTGTCTAACCGACAGTGAAAAAGTGATTTTAGCTTTCCGAGACAATCAACTTTTTACAAATGGAAGCAAAATTAAAAGCAGCGTGGGTCATTGAATAACAAGCTATACATCGCCAAGCTACTCGGATCGTGCCGTTTAAGAATCGGCAAAACTCACTAGACGAGAACTCCTAACCTCATATAATTTCGAACAGCAGCCAGTTCAGTATTAATTATGAGTAAGGTCTTTTGCAAAACTAACAACAAGGGCAATGCAAGTATGTGCCATCATGAACCGAATTAATTCCGACTAATCCATATTTCAATCTAATGCCGTTTAGCTGGGAAAATAGTTAACCAAAGTTTTTTAAAGAAAATAAACTCTTAATCCTTAACCTTACGAACTATCATAAACCAAAAGAAACTCCATAAATCGATGGACATGTCCTTCGGTGAGATAGTCAAAAGTCATCTTATCTGCACCGTCTTCGACTGGAGGGAAAAAGTTAATAAGGGTCTTTTGGAGAGTTATCAAAGAGAGTCCTGGACCCACACTATAATCTCTCTATTTTTGGCTGGTGTCAAGGGATTGTAAACTCATGGTTAGTTCCAACGAACTGTTTAATATATTTTCCCTTAAAGCTGGCAAACACTATTTTGGCCATTTTAGCCCTTTTCAGGCTAGATTTATCCCGTTTTTATACCCTTCACCAAAGGTGTAAAGGGTATATATAAGTTTGTCATTCCGTTTGTAATTCCCACAATTTTCGTCGGAGAGCAAAAAAGTTGATATTTTCGGGATCCTTGTAAGAAATGATGACGATAGGACCATGTCCGTCCGTCCGTCCGACCGTCCGTCCGTGTGTCGGTTGAAATGGCGTTTATGAAGCCCACCGATAACTGACATATATAATATATATATATCAAACGATCGGAAATGCTTTCGAGAATTTTGCTATTGGAATTCAGCAAGATCGGTTCATACAATGCGGAGATATGTTAAAAAAAACCGGTTTTTAGAACCGGTTTTCCAGTTTCTGAAGCCTCTGTATATACTAGGGACTTCGTTTTTACAAAGAAGTCTCGGACATTTTTTTCTTAAATTTTTGTTCTGAAAAAATGAAATGAATCGGTTCAATAATAACTGAGATATCGGACAAAATGCATTTTTTATTTTTTGAAGCCCTGGTTTAAGCTATAGATTTTTATTTTTATACACATCGGTCACAAATATTTTTTTAAAATTTCGGTTTTTTGAATCAGCAGGATCGGTTTGTAAATGGCGGAGATATGCTTTAAAAACCGGTTTTTGGAACCGGTTTTTCAGTTTCTGAAGCCTCTGCATATACCAGGGACTTCGAATTTTTAAAGGGGGCTCGGAAATTATTTTCTGAATTTTTGTTCTGAAAAAATTAAATAAATCGGTTCAGTAATAACTGAGATATCGGAGAAAACGATTTTTTTATTTTTGAAGCCCTTGTTCAAGCTACAGATTTTTATTTTTATATAGATCAGTCGTAAATGTTTTTATAAAATTTCGTTTTTTTTTAATAAACCAAATTCGTTCAGAATCAACAGAGTTATGGACCAAAAACAAATATAAATACACACACACATGTATATTAAGCATTGTAATGACTATTAGTGACGTTTTTTGTTTTTTGTATAGACAAGTAGTTAAGTTAGAAACAGTAGTAATATAATGAATAACAGTGTTGTTGTTGTTCTTTGTATATGCAGTCTGTACAAAAATAAATGGACATGGAATTGTTGTTGTTTATTTTTTAAAACTAAAACATATCTGTTAAGAATATACATAAATACATACACAAACATGTATATTAAGCATTGTAATGACCAGGGCAAGTTTTTCAAGCTTTTCGCTTGGAAAGTAAGCATTTGCATATTTCAAAAGAATTTCATAAAAAATGCTTATATTTTAAATCTTTACATAAATTTGCATATAATGGATATAAAAGTTAGTTTTCTTAACAAAAACACACTTTTTTTTGTGATTTTTTGGAGTTCAATCAAATGATTTCTAAAATTTTTTTGTGAGTATTTTGAGTACATTGTAAATATTGTAAAGAAAAAATTCAGAAGCGTCAAATATGATACTTAAAATTGAATTAGTTATATTTTTATAAACATCGAAATTTATTAGAGAATGAAAGTTAAAAAATGCATATTTGTGCATATTTTCTACACATTAATATATAAGAAATGCATTAATTCGTTGGTTTTTATATACATATTCATGCTATTTTTGCATATTTCTGTGCATATTATACCATTTTTTCGTGCTTTTTCAAGCGCATATTTCAATTATTTTTGTGCATATAAAAACATGCCCTGGTAATGACTATTAGTGACGTTTTTGCCTATAAGACAAGTAGTTTAGTTAGCAACAGAAGTAATATAATGAATAACAGTGTTGTTGTTGTTCTTTGTATATGCAGTCAGTTTGTATATACTAGGGTATCCAATTATTCGGGTGTTCATATTAATCGGTTTATTCGACAAATAATTATTCGAGGTAAAAAGTTGATCGGTTAATAACTGATTATTGATAAATTATTCGATTAGTCGACTAACCTTTGTTATACATGTAAAATATAAATTACACAAATTATAGAATTTGATCTATTGAAACAGTTACTTAGAAACATGATATAAAACAAAATTCTTTTACAAGGGGATCATTTGGTAATTATTTTATGCTATTTATATGAAAAATTTGCATTTTTTAGCTAATACTATAAAAAAGTGTTAGCTTTATTTAATACATTTTTCATGTAAGTGTATTTTCCGCGTAAGAATGATATTCTGTTAAACGAGCCTAAATTAATATTTTTTGTGTACATTTAGGAGGTGACAATTAAAAGTATTATGACTTGTGAATCTTTGAATTTACTTTACTTAAAGTAATGTTATAAGAATTTCTATTGATACAAGTTTAATTATTACGAGGATATAATATTATTACCTTTTATTGTCGCTTTTTATAAAACATACTATCGCAACAAAAAAAAAAGCATCCAAAAAAGTCAGTAAGATACTGAACTTGTGATCCAGAAATAGTACAAGTTCGTATAATTTTCAATGAATTCAATTTGTTGATACCTGTGTTATATCATGTCATGCTCACTATTTTGTTCATAATTACAATGAATATCCAAATTTTTTTAACGGCTCAAGGAAATTAGTTTAAATTTTTGTTATTAATTTAATTAAGAAAATTACGCATAATAATGTTTCTCATTTGTTTCAGTCTTTTTCTTTTTTGTAAAGATAACATCAGTATATCATCGTCTTATAGCAAAACAATTCATTTAAATTTTTCTATACAAATTGGATCCTGTTTTATTACTTCTAAAGCAGAAGACAAAGTGCCTCACTAAAAATTATTTTTTATTTATTTTTACTGGTATGTAACAGACCTCTTAAAAAGATGTAGTTCAAAAGATGTAATTCAATTTATCATAAAAATAAAAATATTTCTAATTTAGAACTCAAGAAAATTACTTTTCGGTTAACCGGTTATTCGACACAAATTATTCGGTTTATTCGATATTCGAAAATATACAGTTTTAAATTATTCGGACAGTTAATCGACAAAAATTAACCGGATAACCGAATGACGGTTAATCGATTGGATACCCTAGTATATACACACATAAAAAAATAAATAAATATGGAATTGTTGTTGTTTATTTTTCAAAAGCAAAGCCTGCTATGATTGTTTTTTTTTTTTCATATTCAAATTTTCGTAGTTTGAAAAAAATTTAGATTTAAATATGTGAAAATATGAAAGCATACGTTAAGGCGAAAATTTTATTATTTGTCGGTAATATGGTAATATGATGTCGATAAGATAGTAAGATGGTAATATGGTGAAGGGTATCAAAGATTCGGCACAGCCGAATCTTTTTTCAATTTCATTATTACTCCAAAATGCAAAAAATGTGTTTTAGCCCGATACTAAAGAACGAGTAACTTTTGCACTGTTATTAAATTTCATTTAGCCCTTTAAGCGCTTTTTTATATCCACCAACAAAAAGATATGCCCCCCATTGATTTTGTCATTCCTTGTGTAACATGTCGAAGGAATCATTTAAGACCCCATAAAGTATATATTTTCTAAGTCCTGGTTAGATTCTGAGTCGATCTAGCTATGTCCGTCCGTCTGTTGAAAGCAGGATAGGACTCGAATGGGACAACGTATTGAACAGTAGACCGAGGTCTCTGTATTAAACAGCAGACCGAAGTCTCTGTATTGAAAAGTAGACCGAAGTCTCTGTATTGAACAGTGGGCCGAAGTCCCTGTATTGAACAGTAGACCGAAGTATCTATACTGACCAGTAGGCTGAATAGACGTATGGACGGATATCGTTAAATCGTCTTAGAAAGTGATTCTTAGCTCTTTGGTGTACATGAAGGTTGGTCTTAGACGAATATTGTTATATGTTGCGAAAGGTCGAAAAAGCGTTTAACTATGTGTACGAACATTAAATATTTCTTGCCAATAGCAGAACTGTAGGGCTTGTGTGAGTGTGTTTGTGTCTACGTGAGTGTGTTTGTTTGCGTACTTAAATATAATTGTATGTGTATTCGTTTGAGGCATGTAAATAACAAAATTTTCGTAGGAAATTAACAATGTTACGAACAGAAGTTACATTGAAGCTAAATAAGCAATGTTTTGTGCACAAAACCGACTAAAACCATTTTAAAGATAAAATAAAAGAATATTTTTTATCTAAAAGGAAAATTTCACAAGATTTAGTAGTAGTTTCTCAGGAAACTTTTGTTGTTAACATCAATTTAAAAGGCAAGACAATGGATTTAATGACATCTAGTCATCTAAAAGATACCAATGTATCAATATTAAAAACATTTTCATAGATTTTATAACATCTGCAACTTTTAAATTCTAAATCTTATAGATAAATTTTATAAAAAAGTAGAACTTAAGCTTTTAGAAATTTAAATCTATAGCCATATTATTTAAACACAGCTTGAGCTATAGGGCATTAAAGTGGTTCGTTAACAATAAACTTTTATTTTCAATTTTAACGAATTAATTGAAATTTTCTGTTTACTAAAAAAAAATTGCTTAAATCCACTTAATCCTTTATACCTATACACCATTACTATTGCCATAAACTCATCAAAATATTCACTAAATCTAAAACATACAAACTCTCACACGTTATTTAAAACTTAGTTAACCATGAAAAACAAATAACTAAATTCAATTTAACAATAAAATAAAACAAATAAAAAGAAAACTCATATAAAAAAATAGAAAATTGTAAAAAATGTTAGAAAAAATGTGTTTAAAATTTTATAGTTTTTTTGTGGCATTTATTTTTTTTTTTACATTTGTTAAAAAATACTATAGAAACCGCTAAACAGATTAAAATATTAAAATGCAGAATATTTTGAAATTTATAATTATTTAATCATAGAAAAATTGTGTGAAAATATCAACATTAATTTACATGTTCCACAACAAATTAATAAAATATTTAAAAACAAAGGTAGGATTTTAGGCGTCTGCAGGGATTACAGTTTGAGGCCTTTTAAATAAGCTTGAGATGCATTGTAGTAAGGGTTGCCAGACGGCCTTGAATGAAGCTGATTGTCAATATATTTTAGAAGTTACAAGTTCAAATGTAATTTGTCAAGTTGAAAACAATTTCCCTACGGGATTGGTCCAAAGTGATAGGGAACGGTTCTAGTTCTAACACTTTGTAAGAGTTGGACGTGTCACTTTAACATGGCGTTGGCCTAGGTCTATATATATAAAGAGAGATCACTAGAAAGTATTCCAATGTCTCCTTCTTTTCCTCATTATGAATGTCTTTAAAAGGGTGACTTAGTCTCCTATCATGCGCATCAATGACTCAGTGCCCAGTAACAACGGCTGAAAAAATTCGTAGCTAATGTCTCGGTATTCCCAAGATGAATTTCGTTTGTGATTCATTATAATGGGGTCAAATTTGTCTTGTGATAGAGCATGTGGATTAATTTATCTTTGCTGAGTTATCTACCATAAATAAGCAGTAAACCAACCAGTTGGTCTATTTCTTCAGTAGAAAGAAGTGTTCCAGCTATAGCCAGTTCATCCTCAACAAGATTTCCCGGGGTGTTTGAATGACCTCTTACCCAGATCAGTTCTAGGCTTGAATGTACCGCCATTTCGTTTAGAGAGGCCCGGCATTCATGTACCAACTCGGATGTCGAATACACACTAGATAGAGATTTAATCACGGCTTGACTATCCTTAAAAATTTCGATAACCAATCCGAATACCCTGTGGTACATTAGCCAGTTTACCGCCCTATGCTTGGAGGACACTGCAGTAATCTGGTAATTTGAAGGCAGTGTTCTTTCTGAATTCTGCAATATAGAATATAGTTGTTCTTTGGAAATTAAGCTCATTTTTCAGGAATGTGAAATTAGATCACAATTTGAATCTGGCAACCTTAATTGTAGAGCAAACTAAAATAAAACTTACAATTATAGATTATAATATAGATATGAAGCTCCGTTATCAGAAACCTAAGTCGGTTGTCAAAAAAACCTAAGTCTAAAAATGTGTTAGTAAAAAATTGAATTAAAAACATTGTTTGAGTATTTTATTTATTTATTTTTTTTTAATTGGATTTTTTTAAAGCTTCATATCTATATCAATAATCTATGCTTACAACTATTGCATGTACATATATTCTTAAATCTTGTTATATTAAATAATTAATTTCTATAGCTTTTTTCGTTCTCGGATTTTTAAGTTTTAAATCCTTTTAAAACTTAAATTCAAAGTAGAACAAAAAAAAAAAAAAAAAAAACGGAAAAATCCATTGAATCTTTTTAGCCGTTAAATACAGCATTTCACCATAAAATATGTTAAAAAATTTTAACATATTTTTTTTTTTTTAGCTAAACAAACTTTTTTTGTCTCTCTAAAAAAGGTGCTATTTTCTGCCAACAAAGTATTGTTATTCTACATTTATATTTTATATTTTTCTTTTGTGTCTGTTTATTGTTTTAAGTATTTTTATCAGTTGTTAGCTTTATGTTACCTCTTATTGTCTCCTGTATATTGTTGTTTAGCATGGAAAGAAAGTTGTCTATTCAAATTATAATGACAAAGAGGAAACAAAAGGAAGCAAAAACGACAAAAAAAAAAGAAAAAAAAAAAAAAACATTTCAACACGCAGGAAAACAAATAATGCTAATTCACAGCTGTTGTGGTGAGATATTTAGATAATTTTATGTTTTTTTACATAATTTTTTATTTTTTTAAGTAAAGCAGACAAAGAAATATAAAGGGAAAGAATTAGAATTAAGACATTTTAGAGATATGTACTTGTTTGTTACATCCTTAAATTCCAAAAAAGTGACTGAAGCAACTATCAAATCTCCAAAGAAAGGGTTTTCAAAAATGGTCCACAATTTTATAATTAGTGGTTAGAACCATAAAAATTATATATTTCTGTGATCTGAGCTAAATTATCAAATGATTAAAAAAATAATGAAAACTCTAAGATCAACCGTTTCCAAGTTATTGCATATTATGTATGTTAGCATTTTTCGATCTCACTCCTTATAGTCTAGTCTATAGTTTAAAGTCTAATTTATAGTCTAGTCCATAATGTTGTCCATATTATATTCTAGTCTAGGCTATAATCTAGTCTATACGCACAGAAAAAGATTTGATAGAAAACGGTTACAGCAATATAAATTTAATAGAAATGACTAATAAATTATTGAAATGAAAAAAAAAAAAAACATATTTATAACAATTTAAGTACTATCCCTGCGGGAAAATTGTGGCAATTGCAGTAATGGACCGGTCCCTCAGTACCAGTTGAATACCAATTGACACCTAACTCGTCACCAAAGTTCCAATTGCGAACCAGTTGACACAAACACACTCACTATTTAACAAATACACTGGTCGACAAGAAAAAACATTTCGAGCTTCTTCAAAAAAAAAAAAAAAAAAATATGTAGACTAGATGGAATTCCTCATGCTAAACTCGAATCTGCTTTCAGCTTTTTCCCATCAGGTCGGGATTTTTTTTATGGGCGTGTCTAATATTGTGCCCTAAATATGCCGATTACTCCAGTATATTTCACTATTATTTGAGAACGGTATGCACGATTTATATAAATGGTACACCACGATATGCAAAATAAAATTAGCTTTAAATTGGTCTACTATCAAATTTTTATCCGCTCAATAGTTTAGGAGATATTACGAAAAAAGTGTCGGAAAAAAATTGTTTCATGCAAAATTCAAGATTTCTTTTTTTTTTTTTAAGTGAAAACATCAAAAATATTTAAGTTTATCACCTTTATCTCAAAGCTGGCGAAACTGCGAGTAAATAAAGCCACGTATTATAAAAATTGATGCACAAATCTTGATTGGATTCACAGTTAAGTTTGGATACACATGTATTCCTATAGCTAAATGGAAATACACTAGTGGGAAAAAAATTTTTTTTTCGTCTTAAATAAAAAAAAATAGGTGGATTAGATAAAATTCAATGTGCTAAATAAGAATCAGCTTTTACTTTTTTCACGCATTGATTTTTTTTATGGGCTTGACTACTATGACCCCGCCTTTAGGCAGTCACACTTGTATGTATATCTCGAGAACAGCTTGTCCAATTAATATAAATTGAACTCTAATATATAGCGACCTAAATTGTCTTTGAGCTGAATTTATACAATTTTTTTTAGTTAATATTTCCGTAGTTATTCGGTAATTAGTACCGAAAATTTTAAAATTTATTTTTTTGAAAAGTGGTTAAAATGTTGATCCATAACTCTGAAATTCTTCAACGAATAAAAAATATTGTTGACATGCCTTGAGGAAAATTTTCGCATGCATCTTTTGATGTATCACTTATAAAAATCGTGTAAACGGTTCTTGAGATATAGCCTAAGTTTGACAAACCATTCTCGAATTTTATACTGTGTCCGCTTAATAAGGTTATGATTAGGGTGATCGACGCGGTTTTCCAACCGGTTTTAAAACCGGTTTTTTCAGTCAATGTGCTGTCGGTTTTTTCAAAATGTTAATTTTTCTAATGTCGAATAGACCGGTTTTTTTAAACACAAAAAACCGGTTTTAAAAAAAGCATTTTATTTCAGAAAACATGTACTAAATAGTAATAGTGATATTTGAAAATTTAGGAATAATTTTTTAAATGTTCATAAAGACTGATTTCTTATGTTTCTAAAATATAATTTAAGTCTAAATTGGAATTTATTCTGTAATATTAAACAAATAAATAATTAATAATTATCCTGTATGACCCAATTTAATTTTTTTGATCCAATATTTCCTTTATTTTTTAAATGTGTTGTGTTAAAAAAGTTTCACCTGCAGAATCGTTTCAATTGAGACAGGCTTTCATATTAAGCCATGGTCTCTGTTTATGCTAACTAAAATTTAGATGATTTTTTCTACAATTTTGAAACATAATTATCTTATAGTCATGTATATATATAATTTGCTTAGCATTTTTCTCTTTCCATAGCTTTCTGAAGCTACCAAACGACGTAGAAAATTAAAATTTGGCGTAATTATAAAACTTTTTGTCCAACAAATCCTAATGGAGCCATATTTTGAAATTTTTATCAGGGAGCGGATATAAGAGGATTTATGTGTCTTTTTCTAAGAATTTTTTCTCTTTCCAGAGCTTTCTAAAGCTCCCAGAAGACATAGAAAATTAAAATTCAGCCTAATTATAACCCTATTCGTCCTACAAATCCTAGCGGAGCCAGATTTTGAAATCTCTATCAGTGAGCGAAAATACGTGGATCTATATATATGGATTTAAATATATCTTTCCTAAGCAATGTTTCCTTTCCAGAGCTTTCTGAAGCTCCCAGACGACGTAAGAAACTAAAAATCGGCATACTTATAAAACTATTCGTTCAACAAATTCTAACAGTGCCAGATGTTTCTATCAGGGACCAGAAACTCTGTCTTGGTATTAAGAACTTTTGAGTTGCTATACTTATTGTTTGCTCTCCAAATCCTATAAAAATTGATTCTGTATTTCGGCCAGGTAGCGCATTTACGACGATTTTTTTAGTTTGAATGGTTTACGAATTTAAAACTTTAATCAATATTATTCCAATAAATTTGAACGGCTTCAAATAACTGACTTCGATTAGGGAGAGGAAGGTGTCTAAATGTTGTTCATATTTTTTTCTTTTAATTTTCGGATTTGTTTGTGCATATTTTCATTATTATATTATTTTTCCTGACATTGTCAGGCTTTTACGCTTGTATTTAATAAATTTTAAGTTAATTATAAGAATTGATTTTTTTAAAGAAATGTAGTCTTTTGATATAAATATCAACTTCTGAAAAAAAAAAACAAAATGTTTGGCCACCACTGTATTTCTACTCAATTGTATGAAACATGGGTATTTTTACTTAACAGTGAATAAAATTTCGATTTCTGCATCAATTTTGAAGATACATGCCTATTCGCAGAATTACCAGCTTTATGATAAAGATGATAAACTGTAACATCTTAGATGTTTTTATTTATTAAAAGAAATTTAAGTAACAAAAAAATCTAAAATTTTACACGAAAATGATTTTTTTCGGACACTTATTTCAAAATAACTTCGAAATTATTGAGCACATTAAAAAATTAAGTTTGAATGATTTGAAGATATTTATAGTCCGCATCTTTTGGTGTATCACTTTAATCAATCGTACACACCGTTCTTGAGTTATGAGGAAATATACTAGAGTAATGGCCTTACTATGGGCGAAATATTAGACACGCCCATAAAAAAAAAATCCAGACCTGATGGAAAAAAACTGAAAGCAGATTCATGTTAAGCACATTAAAATACATCAAGTCCAACTATTCGTCTATGGGGGAGGATTTTTTTGTTGACCAGTGTTATCAAATCGCGCACAATAACAATCAGTGGCTGATTGGTTAGCGTTGAAGACTATAAAACAACATACGTTAGATGAACATGGGTTCGATTCGGTGTGCCGCCATCGACATTAACGAAAAATTATAAAATATAGATAAATATAATTTAATAAAAATTATAATAAAAATTTTTTTAAAAAATAAACAATTACCGATTTTTTATCAAATTTTTATTACATTAATCGACACTGAACTTGTCCTCTTGGACCAGTCCTGTGACCTGTCCGAAGAGGCTAATTAGCCACCTCCAATGAGAACCCAATGTAAAAGTGACAGGTTCCTCTCATATAAAGTTCCGGAACTGGAACCGGTCACTAGACCTGATAACCTGTCACGTGACTAGTTTTGAACCAGTTCTCTTTACTCTAGGGACTGTCTGCATTACATGAAAATAGATAAGTAACTATTTACTTTTAATCTGATATGTAATCAATTACTTGAGATCCGATTTTTGGAGATATTACTTTTTGTTACATTTTATCAATCGTATAAACACCAGTCTCTGGTGTAGTCGAACACATGGCGAAAGGCTGGAAGACAAGCTTATTGTCAACAAATCCATGACATTTAAGTAATGACTTTCTGAAATGAAGATTTGACAACTAAAACAACACAGCGGAATCCGCTGTAAATTAAAATCTATTTTAATTTCACAACGGATCTCAAAAGCTCTCATTTTCTCACTCTCCCTCTCTGTCAGTGTTGCCGTTGTTGCAAAATGAATCACATAGGTTTACATTAAATTTATATAAGAAAGAAAGAGATAGATTTGCCTTTTATTTTTTATGTATGAAATTTAAGAGAGAAAGATAAATATTTTTATGTATATGTAGTTTTGTTGTTGCCAAACACAAAAAATATAAAGAAACAAAAACAAAATATATATGAAATCCGCTGCTGGATTCGGTCTTCATTTAATTTGCATTTCTCTCTTAGAGCGGAAAACAACGTTGAAATCCGTTTGGATGTGTTTGGGCTCTAAAGTGGTAGTTTTGGTTGTAAATATATGTT
This sequence comes from Protophormia terraenovae, assembly GCA_951394005.1. Classification (NCBI taxonomy): domain Eukaryota; kingdom Metazoa; phylum Arthropoda; class Insecta; order Diptera; family Calliphoridae; genus Protophormia; species Protophormia terraenovae. Next base: position 35,387,525 of record OX596073.1, read on the forward strand.
AATCCTCTAAATCACATGCTAACAAAGAAAAAATTTACCAATCATTCATAATAGTATTATTGATATTTTTACTAAATTTAAATTCAAAATTCCAAACCAATTTACTTCGTAATGACTTATCCGTTAATTTTCTACTGCCACCTAAGCGACTATTTGCTGACACATTTTGGCACACAGAATCACCTCAACAACTACGAGGTGACTCTTTTTTGATACACAGCTACCAAGTGGCATTTTTGTGGTTAAAATAAAACTAAAAAGTAATTCATCTGCCAAAGCTTACTTTAAGTCTATGTTGGTTAAATATTTTTGGTTAAAAGTTTACACGGTATTTGAGAATGAAGTGTTAAAACTTTTGCTACAATTTTTATCTACATATTTATGCGAAAAAATCTAAATTTAGATCACGTTTGGATGTGGAAAATAAAGTAAGATTTGATTGTCAAAGATTTCTCTCAATTTTAAAAAGTTAGTTAAAAACACATTTTATATTTTTTTTGGTCGTTTTGGTAACGCAATTTTATTTAAAATAAATACCTTATGACATTTTACCAGGGACCGTAAATAACAGTTATCAAAAAAATTTAAACTCAAAAACTCCATACTAAAGTCAAAGGTGACCTACATATACTGTCATATACCAATAGATTCGTATTGCAGTGCTCTTTCAGAATCTATGGCGATCTTAAAAAACGATCTCAAAACTAACGTCATAAAATAAAACTCTTGAGGAGTCTATCTGATATAATGATTGTAGTAATTAATTTGTTTAATTTAACGAATATAAATTTTTCCAAAATTTTCTATGGAAAGATTTGAACACAGGACACTCAATACCAATTTAACCTGGGTTTCAGGAACACAATGTAAAGATTTACCAATTTATACTTACGAGAGTATACCTAGGGTGCTTCGCTACCCCTATAGTATTGAAAGAAAAAAGTTAAGCGTGAATAAAATGAATTATCGTATATAAATATTTTACTAAAATGCAACCTGCTTATTAACAATCTAATAAAAAATGTCGTGGGACAAATTTAACGATTGCATCTAATTTAAAATGTTATAATGATTTTTCTAAAAAAAAACAGCGAAAATTGGTAAAAAATAAAATAACCAATATAAAAATCATGGCTAAATACGTAGACAAACTCCTGAAACTATTTAAAGAAGGGACGGTGATTATAACTTAATTTTTTGATTTTTTTCATATTGATAATTTTTTCTAATTTGACAATTTTTTTCCGTTCTATATTTTTAACCGATTTGTAACTTTTTAACAATCAAAAATCGCAAGCAAAATAATTAATTTTACACAAAAATGTGTTTTTCATAATACAAAAAAAAAAAAAAAAAATTAAAAATATATAAATAAAGCAATTCAAAGTACTAAAATATCTCACTACTTCGCCACTTTTAGAAGTGCAATGGAAGACTTCTCTTAATTTTGTAACAACAAAATATATTAGTGTACGAATTGAATCTTCTAAACGTAACTTCTTTAATCACTATTAGAAGTTGTTTGCATAACAGTTACAGTTATCCAAAAACAAAAACACTATTTTTCAACACCTTTGCTAGCGTTTGGAAGATTGTTTTTTATCAATCCACATAATCTGTCTAATTCGGCACTTTGAGATGTTTAATAGTAGAACGTGCGAAACTTTACAAAAACAACACACATTAGGATCGAAATTTTATCATAACATCATGATTTTGGCGATTGTTTACATTTCATAATGGGGAAAAAAACAAGCAGCTTAGTAAAAATACAAATCTTGAAGTAATTAGAATGAAAAAATTTTTACATTTAATAAAATGATTTATTTAAAGTGAAAGTGAAACAAAAAATTAATTAGTTTTTTACTAATAAAAATACATTTATTAAAATTTATTAAAATATAAAAATATATTGTAGTTAAAAAAAAGTTATCAACATTTCAAAGCTTTGGGCAGCCAAATGAAATTTTTTATGAAAAAATGTCACTCAAGATTAAAAATTCTGTAGCAATAAAACAATCTATTCTGTAACAATAAAATAATCTATTTGAAAAATGTGACTATTTCGGTAAAGCGAGAAAGTCTGCTGAAATTGGTTATTATCGGTCCATTATTTTACCTTACATCCATGCAAATATTCCCTCGAAACAGTGTTTAAATACTCATAAATATCTTTATCATAAATATTTGTGTCACGTTTTCAATATAATTTGGTACAAATAAATTTTATAAAAGAGTGAATCAGAATACCAAATTTTATCGGTCCATAATTAAGCAAAGCTTTCTTATAAGACCAGAAAATTACTCTAACTAGCATAATATTTTATATAAGCAGAAATTATAGTACCAAGGAGTTATTAATATAGATCCACAATTGGCCATTGGTCACATATAAAGCCATTTCCGAAAAACTTGGAAATCATTTTCTGCCTGAAACGCAAGGGTGTGGGATATTATATTGTTGGACTACCGACTATACTTTTTGACTTGTTTTCATTGGTAAATCCATTTTTACTTTTTTTTTTTTTTTTTTGGTAAAAAACCGGATTTCAGTAAAAAAAATATGTTTAGTGAAAAATTTAATTTTTCATTTAAAATTCTGGTTTTTAGTGGAAAATACAATATTTAGAGAAAAATCAAGTATTTAGTGAAAAATCGGATCATTCACAATTTTATGTATATTTTTGTACCTTAAATTAAATAAAATTAAAAATATAGTATAAAAAGAATTGTCCTAAACAATTCTTTCAATACCATTCATAAATTTTTTTTTTCTAAAACATTTATACTTACTATAAATTCAGCAATATAATTGTATTTGCAACCGAATTTGAGATAGTTCTCGGAACCGACTAATTTCGGTTGGCTAAAAGTTGTGACAACGAATCTGTTTTCTTTGTGTACTTTTAATTTGAATTCATTAACATTACTCCTTTAGTTTACCTGATTTTATTCCTAAAAAAATGCCGACTTTATATTATTTAATTTTGTTACTCATTACAAATTAAAGTTGCCAAGAATCTCTCTATATTTCGAAGATGTATTTACATTTTTGAAAATTAAATGTTGATCAACCAACAATCACTTTGAGTCTTCTCAAATAATAATTCTTAATAATTTTTTTTTTCCGAAAACTAAAAGTACACACTAAAATTTTTTTACTCTATATAGTTTGTAGTTTTCTACTTAAAAAAAAATTAACTTAAATTTTCTATTTTATTTATTTTGATTTTCTAATTTAAATACAAGTTTGTGAAAGTTTTTTGTATAAAATTTATATTTTGTTTCTATTTGATTTACTAATTTTGTAATTTGAAAATTAAAAATTTAATATAAGACTATATTAAAATTTCCATTATTACAAGTTACTTTTGTAGCAACTTCCTCTACAAATATTTCCTATCGAAAATGTAACTATATCGACACACCGGGAAGTTGATATGCGTCGCTTTTATTATCGAATTCTGATCTACTTAGTAACACCGTTCGTGAAGAACTGTGTCAATAAGCGATAGTTCCTTTTGAGTAACGCTTTAGTGGAGATTGGAAGATTCGAATAAACACCTTTCATTAGTCGCGTTTTACATAATTATAAAAATGCCTAATTCGAACCTTCCAATCCCAACTAAAGAGTTACCCAAATTGAACTATCTCATAGTGGCACAGTTCTTCCCGAACGGTGTTACTAAGTAGATCAGAATTCGATAATAAAAACGACGCATATCAACTTCCCGGTGAGTCGATATAGTTACACTTGCGATAGAAAATGCTTGCAGGGTAATTTTACATAAAAATGTGTATTTGCCGAAAATAAAAAAAAAAAAAAAGTAAAAGAACAAAAACAAAACACCTTTAAAAACAACTCACAGTCATAGTTGTCAGATAAATTTGGTGAAAAATCGTCAAATTTGGAGATAAAAATCGTCAAAATCGTCAAATCAACTATTTAAAATCGTCAAAAAATCGTCAATATGAAAAATTAGGTTTTTTTATATTAATGAACATTTTTTATGCTTTTTCTGATGAAAAAATTTAATTTTCAATTGAAAATAAATTAAATAAATTACATTAATTTTACATTTGTGGCATATTATGAAAATCAAGTACATAGTACTTATTAAGTCTGATGATAATATCATTCATTTTACTCGACTTTTTCATTGTTCGAATAATCAAATAACTCGAAAATGCAGTTTTTAAGTTACTCAAATAATCAAATAAATCTTTTTAGTTACTCGAGTTATTAGATTAATTTATACCTTAAAATTTTACTCGATTTTTCAATGCTTATCAAAAAAGAAAACAAAAATATAGCTTAAAATAAGAAATAGTCTTTCCAAAATAATATAAAATTAAAATTTGTGTAAATATTTATGAATACTTGTTTCTTTTGCTTTGATAATGCCGTTGTTTCTCTATATTTAATATATTCATTAATAGTTAAATAAATAGGTCTAACAAATTTGGTCTATCAATTTTAACAAAATTTTATATTAAGGGTAGTCCGAAGTGCTTTTTGGAACTTTTGTGACGCTATAAAATGACTAGATTTTACACTGTGAAAAAATGATTCCCATTTAAAGGTAATTATAAATACCTTTCATAAAAGTTAAAACTAATGATGAGTTTTTATCCATTTTGGAATAATTTACGATTTTGTCTCATAACCTCGCTTTTTAATTTGGACACATACTAACCTATGTACAACAAAGGTTTTCATTTATATACAAAATGTTTGTACAATATTTTTAAGTATCGAAGATCTACTAAACTCAGATTTATTTTGGTATAAAGTTTTATAATGTTTTATAATTCATTGTTCAATTATGTTCAATATTTAAAAGATGATCATTTAAAATTATACAAATGTATAAAATTTTTAAGATAATTTGCTATTATTTGTTTTATAGTGATCTCGTGACAATGTTTTAGTTCCATTTTGTGGAAAAATGTTTAACAATATCAGTGTAAAAATATAAGAAATTATATAAACTTGTATAATAAATTAGTCAAATATACATTTAGTTAGAACTACTTACTTTTCTCCATTTAATGGACAAATTTATTGTAAATTTAAAATAAATAATTATTTATCCCAAATGTACGCGTAGGAATTATAATTGGCTCTATTTTGAATCAAACCACAATTTCTACCAAAATGTAAAATATTTTATTTTTCGTTTCTTCCTATTTTTGTTATAATTTAGTAAAAACGACTCAGTATAATATTTTACACAAATATTATTTAGATATTTGTCCGTTAGGCTGTGAAAGATATGCGAAAATATATTTATTAGTTTCTGCGTTATTGCATTTTGAAAATGAGAAAAAGCACTTTGGATCCTTTTTTTAGATAAAGTGGTTCAGCTACTCTTAACATAAAGAACGAGTTTACATGCTAATCTTAATTTTAAGTCCAAATTCCTTCTATATTACAAATTTCATTCAAACCATCACATCCTCTACACGAGACTGAGCATTTATTGGTATATAAACAGTGTACTTTCATTCGTAGAACCAAAAATATGTTTTTTCCAAATCAAGCTTAAATTCCTTCAATTTATTTCTTATTATTTATTATATTTATATTAAAATTATTTGAATTTTATTTTATAATTTTTTAAAGTGACGTTTAAATTTTTATTTAATTTTTGTAATTAAAAAACGACCTTTAACTACGTATTGTAATTTAGGCATATATTCGTTTCTTTTTATTAAATAAAATATTTTTTAATAAATTCCTATTTATGGTACCACTTTTAGATTCGAAACATTCTTTACAAATTTTGAAACATTGTTTCTAAGCTACATTTTTTAGGAAACTAAAATTAAAGCATCCTAAAAACTAGTTAAGAAAGGAAATATTAAAAATATTTTTTTACTTGAATTATTCGATTAATTGGCATAATTTGCTCGAATAAATTGTTACTCGAAATTCTTGATTTTAATTTAATCGAACAATTATTTGATTTTCATTTTTCGATTAATCGAACAAACAATATTCGAGTGAATACCCTAGATGATATACATACTTATTTAAATATACATATTTTTGAAATTGTTCTTATTGCATTTTTATTAAAGTTTTAGTATCTTGTTACATATTTTGTCGTTTTCCCTTTTTTTAATCTTACAAAAAATGTTTAGCAATTATGCAACACTTCGCTTATAAACTACATTTTTTATTTTGTAGCCATTATTTCATTAAGTAGTAATTTTTTTCAATCAATTCTTTCCAATACTGTAATGCGATTCGCGCAATTCAAAGTTTGTCACCATTATACGCGTTATTCCAAGTTCGCGTTAAATGAAAACTCTTATTTCAAAAAAATCGCCGTTTCGTAATGAAATCATACATAATTGTATCGAATATAATATTATATTGGTTCCCATAAATCTTTCCTAATAAATGAACCATTTGTATTAGCAAATTTAAGAGTTTTTCATTAAATTTGTTAATATTTTTGTACTAACTAATTTATTTTCCAAGAATAATATATACAAAATTTTAAAAATAGTTCTGAATTTTCTTTTAGAAAAAATCGTCAAATTAGGGGTAAAAATCGTCAAATCGTCAACAGGCCATTTTTAGACCCAAAAATCGTCAAAATGACGATAAATCGTCAAATCTGGCAACAGTGCTCACAGTGTTTACATTTTTTACTTTGTTTCTCATAATGCATTCGACTCGAAAAATAAACAAAGCAATTCAAAGTATTACATTTTTTTATTTTGTTTATCTCGCTCTTTTTACCACTCTCGCAAATAAAAGTGTAAAAACAACACTGTTGTTATTTCATTACAACTTGTCCAGTTTGTTTTTATAAAAAATAACAACAAAGACTGCTTTGAATGAGAGAGCAGGGCTGTCAGATGTGGCGAATTTTCGCCAAACGTGGCGATTTTTAATTGCTCTGCGACTGAATTTTCCGTTTTGCGACATGGCGAATTTTTTGGCGATTTTTAACAAGGTGGCGTTTTATTTGGCTAATTTTTAAAATTGTATTAAATAGGTATTCGCATAGTAAAACTAATTCGTTTTCTTACTAGCCAACGTCTATTTTTAGTATTTTTCTATCCAAAACGGCGGTTCTCAAATGGGGGTCCGCGATTCTCAACAAGGGGTCCATACAAAGATTGTTAGGTGGTCATTAAGACCTTTTGCATGAACATTAAATTAAAAGTATTTCTTTAAACGAATAACACATATGTATATTAATTTATCCATACTTATAAATTAAAGTTGCAAAAAATAAAGAGTAAAAATTGTAAAACTATTTTTTTTTACATGATTTTTATTATCATTCTGGTAATGTTTGCAAATTGTAAAAAACATTTAATGATATCTTGGCATAAGGCATTTATTAGCAATTTTAAAATCCATTTTTAAATACAAAGATTTTATATTAAATTTATAATTAATTGAAATAAAATGTTTTTACTATTTTCATTTTCATTCACTTTATCTTTCTCGTCTACGAACTCAGAATTGCAGTAAGAAAAATTGATGTTTATAAACCCCGAATAACAAAATAAAGATCATTTATTTATAAATATCTTCAATAAATGTTTGACAATTTGTTTTCCATCATCTTTCAAAAATGAATATTAAGATTTTATGGTCCATAATGAAAAGAAAACGTTTATGAATAAATTAATTCTTCGAAACAATTTATAAGTTTAATAGGACAAATGCTCATTATATAATTTTAGAATTATTCTGTTAAAAATATAATAAATTTCAAAAAAATTTTAAAATTGTTGACCTAAAATTGAGCTATGTATGTCAGAAAAGTGTATTGAAATAAATATATTTTTTTCTTTTTTCAATTATTATTAGCTACTGAAATTATCATTGACTTTGTTGATGCTGAATTTACATTTTAAAATTATATAAAATTTGAAGCACTAAATATTTTAGTTGTTTCTAGTTTTTCTTAAAAAAAAAAAAATATATATATATATATATACATATATATATATATATATATATATATATATATATATATATATATATATATATATATATATATATATATATATATATATATATATATATATATATATATATATATATATATATATATATATATATATATATATATATATATATATATATATATATATATATATATATATATATATATATATATATATATATATATATATAATTTAATTTTGGCGATTTCTGATTAACAATTTGGCGACAGAGGCTCAAAAAAATCTGACAACCCTGTGAGAGAGTTGTATATATGAGAAATAAAATAGAGTTAAATAATTTGAGACTCTCTTTTCTTTCTATGAGAGTTTTGGTATACGTATTAGTATCAGTGTTGCCAATTTAGCCATTTTCCGGCTAGATCTAGCGATTTCTTTTCCATTTAGCTATAAAAAATGGCTAGATTATATATTTTCTCGTTTTTCATAATATTTAATAATTTTTTAAATGTAACTTTTTTGTTCTACTTCTACTTTATAATTCAAATTTATACATTAAAATACCAGTATTTTTCATTGTTGTATGTTTACTTAGAATGTGAATAAAGAAAAGCGAAAAGTGACATTAAAAATAAAAGTTAATAGCAAAATAAATATGAAATTTTGTGGTTTGTTTCAAGTTAAAAAAAAAGAAAATATTAAAAAAAGAAATTATAATTTCAATATAATTATATATATATATTTTTTTTTTTTTTTTGTGCAGAATCAGACTCTAACTATAAACGGTGTGTTTTTTAAAATTAAATCATTTACAACAACGTCAAAAGTTAAGGTCTGAATATAAGGAACATAATGATTAAAAGATGTGGATATTAGAAGATTATGGACTAAAAATCTAAAGTAAATGTCATAATTATAAACCACCCAATATGAATGTAAAAAAAATCGGGACAAATGCTTCTTACGAAGAAAATTAAACCGAATAGAGAGACCTGGGTTGATATACCCTTTTCATAGACATTTTCTTTAGGCATAATTATATATTTACAATTGATAAATGCTATATAAATATGAAAATAAAATAGCAATTTCAAATTAAAGTTTAAATAAAAATACACGTATTAATTAAAGTCTTCTTAAATTTATACGTAAATAATGTATATCACCATTTTAATAATTGTTTTTAAGTTAGCCATTTCTAGCTATTTTATTTGTCTAATCTAGCCATTTCATAGGCGCCAGAGCTGGCAACACTGATTAGTATTAACCATAGAGTAACACATATAGACGATATTCTCGATTGACAATTAAACAAAATTGTTGTTTTGTAAACAGAAATGTTGTTTTATTTTATTTTGGCAACAACAAAATGTATTTGATTACATGCATTTTGTTGTTGCATGAGTTAGGTTTTTGATAACCGACTTAGGTTTTTGACAATTAGTTTCGTCTCTTGTTACTCTTTGGTATTAACTTTTACCGCTTATAACTTCTCTAATACTGAACGGATTTTAATAAAATTTATATTGTGCACATCTATGAGAAAATATTTTTTTATTAAAATCGTTTGTTTAATTAATTATATAGATAAGTATGGATAATGTATTTTTTTCCTTCCAGAATACAAAAAGATCTGACCAGCGCACATTAGGGTAAAAGGAGTCGAAAATGGCGTTAAATTTAGGGAAAGATGATATCAATATTTTAATGATCACATTAAATTTTTTTTATTGATTATTTAGTTTAAAAAAATTCAGCTTTAGAATTTTAAGATATTTTTTTTTTTTTTTTTAGCAGAACGGTAATGTCTGTTCGTCCGTCTATACATTTGAGTTAAATGGCTCGAAAATTATACATAATTTAGAGAAGGCTGGTATCAACACTTTTAATGATCACGTTCAATTTTCCTATTTATTTGTAAATAAAAAAATGCATTTTTAGAATTATAATGTTTTTTGGGTTAAATGGAACGAAAATGACGCTTAATTCAGGAAAAGATGGTATCCAAATTTTAATAACCACGTTCTATTTTTTCTATTTATTAGTTAGTAAAAAAATGCATTTTTAGAATTCTAAAATATTTTTTGCCAACATGGCAATGTCCGTCCGTACGTCTATACATTTGGGTTAAATGGGTCGAAAATACCACTTAATTCAGGGAAAGGTGATATCAAAATTTGAATACATTTGGTTTTCATATTAATCGAGGAGCGTAAAAAAAATGTTTTTCGAATTTTAAGATTTTTTTGAAAGAATTTTAATGTCCGTCCATCAGTTCTTCTGTTTGTTAATTTTTGCAAACTTTCTAATTCAAAATCGTTTAACTTTTGACTCAATAATGATAACAACTCAAAATTTTCTTTGTTCGATAGATAATTTTGCTTTTTTACCAACTACATAAAATATAATAAAATTGGTTGAGAATATTTGGCTATATATGGAAAAATCTTAGCCAAGATCTTATAAAACTGAAATTTTTGAAATTTCAAATGTATATAACTCGAAAAATATATAAGATAAGTAGTATATGCAAGCATGTTTTCCAGAGGATTTGTCAAGAACTTTAAGGTGATATAAAAATCTTGAAAATCGGGTAAGGAACAAAAATTCGCTAGTGATTGAACATTTTCCATGACACTAGTACCCTATTTTGAACACCCATAGTTCCGCTCCTGAAGCATATATTGGATCCTGCTTCTAAATTCAAAATGCTACTGGCCTATGCTATGCCTATGTGAAATTTCATGCAAATCCAACCGGATTTTTATTATTTTAGACACTTTAAAATTTTTATGATTTTTTTTTTTTTTTAATATTTTTCTTGAAATTTTTTATAAATTTTAATTTTTTCTCAGAAGATCAGCTTAATATCTCCATAACTGTTGACCGTATTAAAAAGTAATCTAAGAACAACTTGAAGATAATTTTAATTAAAATTTGATTTTGATATTTTTTTTTTTGAACAAAATCGTACAAGTCGTTTTCAAGATACGCTTCAATATATAGTGCAACCTCCTTAATTTTACAAATCGCGATTTATCGCAAGAACTAGAGTCAATTCAAAAAAAAGTGGATTAGATGCTTAGTACTTATTAATACCGTGTATCCGAATTGACTGAGAAACCCCGTGCCGCAGAATCAGTGTTTCCCTGTGTAATTAATATTAATATATGTATTTAAACACAAATTAGATAACAATCTGTAGACAAAAAATAAATATTTAATAAAAAAAAAAAACACCTAAAATCCAATAAGAAAATGTAAAATATAAAGAAATTTGAAGAAACATTTTACATTTACAAACAAAACCATTAAATCCACAAAAGCAAGAAAACAAAAAGATTTTTCTTAAAACAGACAAATTAAGCATGACATTTAACCCAAAAAAAGGTAAAATTTCCTTTTTTTACTTTTCTTTTTTAAGACTTTATGACTTTGGTGTCAATTTACCGAAAAACAATAAAAAGAAAAAAATTCCAAATCTTTCAGTACTAAAAAAACACAGAAAAAAATCAAAGAAACTCCACTTATACTTTTAATAATAACAAAAATAAATAAATAAACAAATAAATTAAATAGTTAGGAGAAAATAAAAATTAACAGAAAAGTATCTAAAAATAAAACAAAAAAACATATAAAGAAGAAAAAAAGTAAAATAAAATGACAACATCTAAAATAAAATCTGATGACCCTTCAAGCCGTACAAAGTAAAAAAAAAAACGTAAAAAACTTAATGAAAGAATAAAATAAAAAAGATAAAATACACAACAAGAAAATAAACATTCATGTTGATTTTGTCATTTATAACAACAAAAACATCAACAACAATAATGATTCAACGCATATGATCAGTGATGGTAAGATACAAACTGGGATTTTTTTTTTGGAAAAAACGGATTTTTTTTTGGAAATAATTCTGTAACTTTAGAACTGCTGGATAAATTTGAATGAAATTTCGCATTGACAATCTTGAGGTGCGTTCCAATTGATTTGGAGGAGTACAGGGCCTTAGGGATTCTGTGGGACCGGGGGTGGACCTCCAAATTTGGTCACCTCGGGTATGAAATTTTTTAAAAAATCGCCAAAATTTCATTTATGATTTTATTGGAAAAAAAAAAATTGCACATAGATAGTCCTTATAATTCTCTACAAAGTAAAATTTTGAAAAGCATGTCTAAAGTTTTTTTTTAGTTTTTTGGACTTGGCGGGCTCTATTTGAGCTAATTTGAGGTATTTTCCAAATATTTTTGAGGAGAACAAGTTTCTAGCTGGTCTGTGGGCAGGAGGAGAACCTCCGAAAATGGCAAACTCTTTTAATTATTTCTTATATAATATCCGAGGTGACCCATTTCGGAGCTCCTCCCCCTGCCCCAAAACCACCTAGAAACTTGTGCTCCTCCAAAATAGTTGGAAACTACATCAGTAATGACTTTATGCAAGTATTTGGCGTCATTGGAAAGGTTGTTACTTGAAAAATAATAATATATAAATAATAAAGTATTTGAACAAAATTTGTTCATTAAATATATCAAAAAACGACAAATTTTTATATTTAGTGTTATTTAAAAACAAAAAAAAAAAAAAAAAAAAAAATAATATTTGAACTTAAATAAAATCTACATTAATTAAGCTATCATTATAAAATTTCAGTATAATATAAAAAAAATGACCTTAAAAGAAGGAAATAAATAGATTCCCATTTTCTTACTCCGAAATACCCAAAATTCAAGTTTGGGGAAAGCTTGTTTAAAAAATTTACTTTTTTCAGTAAAATGGTCACCCTGTCCTTATAAGAGGCGTGGCTTATTAAATATTTTTTGTGTGTTTAGCTAACATATGTAGGTAAGTTTTCAAGGTATTGTTTTTTTTTTAATTTCAGCTTTGACATTTTTGAGCTGCGCAAAAAAACTAAAAAAACAAAAATTAAAATTAACGATATTCTGATAGGGCTAGCGTGTAGACAGTTATCCCAACTTCCCTCAGATTTATTTAACATGAATTTACGTTAAGCATTCATTTAGAATCATGAAAAAAATTTATGGTCTAGAGGAAAATAATGGATTTTAAAGTGAAAGAATGTTACCACCTTTTTGAAAAAAATCAAAATTTTTTTCAAATTATCTAATTCAAAATAATATAACTTTTTACCTAAACCACATAGGTGTATGATCCTTGCACAGAAATTGTTTAGAAAATGGGAAGAATTATAAGGGAGAATTATAAGGGCTATCCATGTGCAAAATTTTTTTTCAATAAAATAATAAATGAAATTTTGGCGATTTAAAAAAAAAATTTTCATACCCGAGTTGACCAACTTTGGAGGTCCACCCCCGGTCCCACAGACCTCCTAAGGCTCTGTGCTCCTCCAAATCAATTGGAACGCACCTCAGAATTGTCCCTGCAAAATTTCATTCAAATTTATGTAGCAGTTCTTATTTTATTTAGAATTATTTCCAAAAAAAATCCGTTTTGTGACCACTGTGGATCGTAGTTTTTATTTTTATTGTATATTTTTTCACATTTTCGGCTTTAAAATAAATTTTTTTTTTTTTTAATTAATATAGATATTAATTTGATAGTAATATTGATAGGTAATATAGACTAAAGTCAAAACTTTCATATAAAATAGCTCAAATTCGGGAGAGTGTGTACCTTGACCACTTGGGTTATTGGGATTGTTTTATATTTTAAAGTCATCTCTGTGAAGATGTCTTTCAGAAAAATATAAAATTATTATATGTTTTTAGAGAAAATTTTAATTTGGGGAAAAAAAGAGTGTAGATACTTTTTCGGTCAAAAACCACAAAAAATCATAATTTTTGGAATTTTCAAATTCAAAATCGTTTATTTTTGGACTCGTTAAAGATATCGACTTCAAATTTTCTTTATTCAATAGATAATTTTGTTCTTTAATAAGCTAAAGAAAAATACTAATAAAATCTGTCGGAAATATTGGGATATATATATGAAAAAATCGGTAACAAGAACTTGCAAAATTGAGGTACTTAAAATATCAAAAGCAAATAACTCGAAAACAATAAGAGATAAATAGCACACATTAAATAACAACTAATTTTGGAGAACCTATTTATAAAAAATGCAATTTTTTTCACTTATCCTTAAGACAACATATTAATCAATAATAACTGTGAAAAAAATTACCATTGACTGCATAATTAGTTACTGATATGAAAACGCAACAGCGGTCGGAAATGGGTTAAAAGATAATAATAGTTTCAATTTACCAATGGTTTAAAACCAGCTTTTTGGTTCATTAATATTGGCTTTAAATTCTCTGAATTTTAGCCACAAAAATAACTTTTTCCAAAAAATCTTTTTAAATTATATGATCTATATTGTTACCTTTCCAAAAACGTATATTTCAGCTGAATTTGAAAAATGTTTTTATTTTGATTTTTGTTTATGGAACAAAGCACTGTGGGTCCTCCTCTAAAACTTGTTCATAAATTTAAATTCGATACGATCAGTAGTTTAGGCGATACAGATTGTATGTTCAATATTTTTGCGATTGGCACCACAGCATTCATATTTTTTAAAAAAAAAACTTCTTCGTGTGTCTTCAGTCTTGTTTTTTTTTACTTCTCTAATAAAAGATACAGAGCAATTTAAAGAATGATTCACATTTTGTCCAGAGATGTAAAGATTTTTTCTTAAAACTTGTATTATGTTGTCCGCGATCCAACAGTCTTTATATTTTTATATCCTACACCATTATCCGTTTGTGCTGATATTTGTAAAGCATAGATAAAACTATTAGACCACCACCTTAAAGTATACCATTCGAATCTGAATCACTTCCTGAGTCGATTTAAGGATGTCCGTCCGTCCGTCTGACCATCTGTCTGTCCATTAGAGTGTCCCGAGGAAAGCCTTTTTCGAGATTTCGATGTAAGAAGACCCCTCAAACGATGCGTAAAAATTTGCTTAAAAAAAAAGATTATTTAAAAAATTTTTCAATTGGTCTTCAGTTCCCTACCAGCGATTGAAAAATCATAAATCCCATACATTTCGGTCAAAAAAAAGTTTCGATTTTTTAATCGAAATGGGTATCAAAAAATTTCGTAAATTTATGCTGGTTATGGAAAAAGGCATTTTGATGAAAAATTGTTTGCAAAAATTTTTAAAATTATATATTATTAATACTACTTACTACAATGCAAATTTTTAATGTTCTAGCCATAAAGGGAACAAAATTATAAAATTCTTATACATTTTTTAAAATGTATTTTTTGGACGAAATGTTCTAGACCCGTGACATTCAATCGCTGGTAGGCAACTGAAGATCAGTTTAAAACATTTTTTGTAGGGGTCTTCCTACAAAATTTTTATCTACGGGACACTCCACTGTCCATGTAAACCTTGTAATCAAGCTACAGGTCATAATTTTAAAGATAAGTGAAATTTAGCGAACGATCTTATATTACGCCAAGGACGAACCCTATTTAAACTGGTTATAATCGGTCCATTATTTCACCTAGCCCCCATACAAATATCCTGCCGGAATAGGGATTTAATGACTATAAATGCCTTAAATATTGTAATATTTTAATTAAATTCGGTACGTAGATTCTATATAAATTTTTTTTATATGCCAAATTTAATGAATATCGGTCCATAACTACCATAGCTCCCATATAAACCCCTCTTCCAAAAATATTTGTCAAAAATAAGTTTTATATAAATAGAAAATATAGTGCCAATTTTTATGGGAATTGCTTATTAATTTACCATAGCTGTCATATAAGGCCCACGCCCGAGAATCACTTAAAAGTACAGAATCCCATATAAATGTTAGTATCAGCATAATATAATGCATATATATTAGACTACCCATAAATACAAATTTTTTTAATGCTCCACCGGCAGTTTCTGGTAGGTGGGGCTACATGGGTATGTGGGGTCGCACAGCCATACTCTAAATTTTTCACTTCTCTGCTATATATATATATATATATATATATATATATATATATATATATATATATATATATATGTATATATATATATATATATATATATATATATATATATATATATATATATATATATATATATATATATATATATATATATGTAAATCCAACTAGCCGATTACAGATGGAATTTAACGTGATAAACAAGAATCTGCTTTCACTTTTTTTTTTATCACGTATTGATTTCTTTTATTTGACATAATTATTTGAGCCAAATTTTGTCTCCCTAGGTTGTCCCGTGCGAGCCATATCCTGCTTTCAATAGACAGACAGACGGACGGACATAGTTAGATCGACTCAGAATCTGACCAGGACCCAGAAAATATATACTGTATGGGGTCTTAAATGATTCCTTTGACATGTTACACACGGAATGACAAAATCAATATACCCCCCATTGTTTTGATGGTGGTTATAATAAGTTTACGGTACCAATTTTTTTCTAGTGTAATAAAAGTTATAGGACTTTAAGTGTGCACGGATTTGTTCGTGTGCAGTCTTTCGTTCAAAAAGTACCTTTTCAAAATAAAAGTACTCATGGGCTCTCTTCTCTGTTACACTAATTTGAAGTTGTTGTGAAATATAAAATTAACACACACACGCATTCAGTCGCACTGTTTGTTTTTGTAGTTGTTGCGCTATTTATTTAAAAAGTGTTTGTTTGTTGTTCTGTTTTTGTTTTTTTTTTCCTTTCTGTCTTTCTCTTTTTTTGTTTTTGTTGTTGCTTTTTTTGTTTTTGCCAAAGTATCTTAAAGATATCAAACATTTTAATGTTTGAATAGCTCAGCAACATGTTTGAAGGTTGCATTTCCAGCAAGTTCGTTATGAAACATATTTTGTATCTTTTAAATGCGATGTTGGAGCTAAACAAAAAAAAAAAAATTCTTGTTATAAGACCAGTTTTTAGTTTCAACAGTTTTAATTAAACCGTTGGTTGACGACGTGTGTGTCTGTGGCTTAAACGGACAAAAAAAAATTGTTTTAAAACGTGTGTATTTTTCGTTAATGCAGTTTTGAATTTAGGTATTGTTTTGTATGAAATTAGAAACACAAAAACAAAATTCGTCTATAGAAAAATGCGTGTTATGAATTGTTGAATAAATGTTGTCGTCATCATTATCTTTCATCGTGGTGGTTGTGGTTTTGAATTGTTAGTATTTGTTGTTTGTGTGTGTCATAAATTCTTGCCTGTTGTATCTTTTTTTTATTTATTTATTTTTGTTTTGTTTTGTATAAAGTTGTTGGACAACTATTTTGTTGTTATTGTTTAACGTCTGGACCCGCATTTACGTCTGTCACCTTAAATTAAAGCCACTTAAATACAATTTTTTTTAAGTTCTAGTCTTTTTTTTTTCGCTTTTGCTGGAAAGTTTCGGGTCTGGTCTGGTCTCATCTCCTCCGCAACCGTGTGTGTTGTTCGTTGTTTATGAATTGAACTTCGTAAGTTGTTAGCTGTTGGGTAACGTACTTGTGAGTGTGTGTGGGTTTGTTAAGTATCTAAATGTTTGTGCTTGAGTATCTAAATGTCTGTCCCTGTGTCCGTCTGTCTGTCTGGCTGGTTGTGTGTGAGCCAGCCGCCTTTTATTATTTTTAACTCCAATCAGTTTGTTTATAACCGGTCTATGAATCAGATTGTGTGCGTGTTTCTTATTTTTCTCATTCTTAACAAAATTAACGCGACTTTGTTCATAAAAATCAAAAAAAATTTACGAAAAAATTTTTGGGAAAAAAAATTAACAACAAATTTTTGAGAAAAAAAAAAAAAAAATCAAAATTAAAAAAGTGTTTTTTTTTTATTCTCATGAATTTTTCATACTTTTTTCTAAAAAGTGAGTGTATAGAATTTTGTGCAATTTGTTTTATTTCATTTTTTTTTTTTGCAAACCTGTTTTTAGCCTTAAACGCCTTTAAGTCTATGTCTAAAGTAGTTTTCATGTTGCATATTAATGATATTTTTTGGTTTTATATACACTCTTGCATAAATAATATCCCTAAAGATTTTGAGCAAATATATTTTATAGGAATCTTTTTAAGAATACAAAACCTTAAATTAAGAGGTGTGCGTGTGTGTATTTAGTAACTAATAAAAGGCAAAATTAGCAATAAGCTTGTCCGTGGGATTTATTAACTTAGAATAAAAGTTTTAGGGAATTAATCATCGATACAAATGTAATAATAAATATTAATATGAAACAAATAAAATAAAAATAATATTGGTGATAAAATTATAATATGAAAACGTGCTGAATAAAACTTGAAAATAAGGAAAAAAAAACTGGATAAATTTAAGGAAAGATACAAAAGTATCTTATGGATATAAAAATAAAAAAATAAAAAAAAAAAATAAAACTAGAATAAAAAATGTGAATAAAAATATTTTGGGATACAAAAACCTAAAAAGTATCTTAACCAACAAAATTAACAAAAAAAAATTTGATTAAAATAAAATTTTATTACAAAAATTCAAAAGTCTTAAGAAAAATCTTGGATAGTTTTAGTAAAAGATACAAAAATCATTGTTACTAAAATAATTAACTAAATAAACTATAAATATCAGAAAAATTAAATTGAAAAAAATTTCAAAAATAATTTTTTAAAAATAAAAAGAAGAGATAGAAAAATGATACAAAAATATCTTCAAATATTAAAAGTATCTTCAACATTAAAAGTATCGTTACCCATGAAAGTTAATACAAAATTTCAATTTAAATAAAATTGTGTTGCCAAAAATTCAAAATTCTCAAGAAATATCTGAATAGTTTTAGTAAAAGATACAAAAGTATCTAGTGGTTTCTTAAAAAATTTGAATAAATAAAATATATATAATCAAAAAATTCAATAGATTTTCATTTAAACATTTTTTAATTCTTAAAAACTAAAAATAACTAATATAATATAAGATACAAAAGTATCTCAAACAATTTAAAGTATCTTTATTATTAAAATATATTAAACAATTTTATTTACTTATATTTTATGTAAATTTAAAAAGAAAAAAATTAAAAACATCTAAATATTCTTAATGAAAAAATCAAAAGTATCTTAAAGTTTATTAAACAAAAAACAATAGTTTTATAAAAACAAATTTCTAAATTGTCTAACATATAAAAATTAAGTAAAAAAATAGAAGTTGCAAAAGTATCTGTCACTATAAAAAGTATCTATAGCAATAAGAAAACTATAAAAATGAAAATTTTAAAAAAATAATTAAAAAATTATTATACAAATTTATAGTTTTTAATAAATCTGTGGGTATTTGTTTTTATATAAAAAAATACAAAATTTTAAAAACAAAATAAATATTTAGTAAAAATAAGTTCCAAAAATTCTTAAAATCAAATTCCTAATAATAAAAAATATAAAAGTATTTAAAAAAAATATATATTTTTAACAATAAAAATTAAATTTTAAAATAAATTCCAAAAACTAAATAATACATAATAATAACAATAATAATAATAATAATAATAATAATAATAATAATAATAATAATAATAATAATAATAATAATAATAATAATAATAATAATAATAATTAAAATTAAAAATATATCTCAAAGTATAAAAAGCCATTTTTAAAAATAAAAAAAATAAAATCCAAAATTTTTTTTTAAATAAAACGAGAAAAAAAGATATAGTCGGCCAAGTCCGACCAGGGGAGGGAGTCTTTAATTGGACTTGGGGCCAATTGTGGACCAATACTTATATTAAGTGGAAAAGAAAACATACGAAAACAGAATATTACGTCAATACTTACATTTATATGAATTTATTCACTTTTGGGTGATTCACGAAAGAGGGCCTTATATGGAAGCTATATTAAATTATAGACCGATCTTCGTAAAATTTGGCACTATCATTTACATTTATATAAAACTTATTTGTATCGAATATTAACATTTACTAACATTTTAATGGGATTTATACCCTTTAAAGTGATTTGCTGAAAAGGGGTTTATATGGGAGCTATGGTCAATTATAGACCGATCTTCCTGAAATTCGGCAAACAGATTAAGACTTATATAGAACTTATATGTGCTAAATTTCATTAAAATATTTTTATATTTAATGGATTTATGATCGTTAAACCATTTTCTAGGGCTAGGTGAAAAAATGGATCGATTATAACCAGTTTAAATAGGGTTCGTCCTTGGCCTAATAGAAGATTGTGTGCTAAATATCATTGATTTATCTTTACAAGGTTTACATGGACGGAAAGACGGTCAGAAGGACGGACGACATCGTTAAATCGACGCAGGAAGTGAATCTGAGTCGAATGGTATACTTTAATGAGGTGGTCTGATGTTTTTTTATACGTTACAAACATCAACACAAACGCATAATACCCCAACCACCTATGATGGTGTAGGGTATAAAAATCATAAAACATACAAAAGTATCTCAAAATATTAAAGAAGTATCTTCGAAATTAAAATTCGATATTAAAATAAAATTTATAAATATTAAAAATCATGCATAATTTATAAAAAGGTAACAATTAAAAGAAATAAAGAAATATTTACAAAGTTTAAGAAAAGTAAAATAAAAAAAAATTTTAAATTAAAAAAAAAATAATAATAATAATAATAAAAGATATACAAAAATATCGTCAACAATAAAATAAAAAAATTAAAAAATTGCCAAAATTTCCTCAAAAAGTTGTATTTTTATTACAAGATACAAAAGTATCTCAAAGATATTGATATTAAAATCGTGAAAAACTATATAAAAGATATAAAAGTATCTCAAATCTTTTTTGGCAACAAAAACTAAGAAAACAGCAATTTTATTATGTAATTAAAAATTCCAAAAATTTTTTTTTTTTTAAATAGTGTTTAATATTTTGTTAAAAGATACAAAAGTATCTTAAAATAATAATAATTTTTTTTTTATACAATTGGAAAAAGTTTTAAAATCACTTAAAGTTACAAAATTTAAATAAAAAATATGTAAGATACAAAAGTATCTCAAATAATTCTTGTAAATAAAGAAATTTAAGTATGAAAACTAAAAAATATAAATAAAAGATACAAAAGTATGTGAAATCAAATACATATATATCCAGAAAACAGTAATAAAAAACAAATAATTAAAATTTTAATTAAATAAAAAAGAAAAAAATTAAAAAAATATACCAAAGTATCTAACAATAAACATAAATCTTTAACAACAAAAAGATAAAAATTTAATATGTTTATTAGGGTGGGTCAATTTTTTTTTTTTTTTTTTTTTTTTGTAAATAGGCGTATAGTAAAAACGTAATCTGCAATAAATTCTAGGAAAACTTGCCTAAGAAACTATGGGTCTAAAATTAAAACCTAGCTCCCGCCGAAAGACATAATGAAATCTTGGAAATTGGGGAAAATATTTTAAATTTTACAACAGCGTTTTGACATAAATGCTGCTATCTCAAAAAGTACTCTAGATACAGATCTCAGTTAGGTTTCAAATATTTGGTAATGAGAGCACCTTCAAAATGGCATTCCGCATTTTTTTTTTTTTTTTTTTAATAAAGGTCAAAGGTCATTGGTTAAATCTTAAGTTTTGGAAAGCTATATCTCAAAAAGCGCCATTTTAAAAACTTTGCAAAAAACGTATGTTAATACAGATTTCCTATACTACTTAAGTTCAAATTTTCAGAATAGAGAGTTGTTTGGCTCCTGAGATATTAATGGAAACATAGTGGCAGGTAAAAAAACGGTGCATTTTCCTTAGAAAAAGTTTTTTTTTTTTTTTTTTTTTCTTTAAGACACTGGTACCAAAATACACTTTGCGTTTTGCCTGCTGAATTTGAATATGAAATATGAAAATGTTCTATAGCTTTTAGTTTTTGAGATATCGAATGTGTGCTTTTTGCATATTTAGATAGAAATCTCGAAAACTCAAAGCAAAAGTGTGTGTATTTTTTTTTTTTTTTTGCGAAATACTGTTTTATGCAAAAAAATATCACATTTTTTAATAATACTGGGCCTAATACTGCTTCATCTTTTCAAGTCACCACACACCACGTTCTTATAAAATGCATTAACGGTAAATTTCTACAATGACTAGAACTATTAATAATATTGAATTCTAATTACTCTTTGTTGATAACTTTCATAGCTGATCACTAAACTATACTTTTTAAAAGAGAAGAGCGAAGCTTAACAAAATCATTCTCTTTTTAAAGCTTCGTAACTCGTATAAAAATTAAAACATAATATCGAAACAAGACCAATGTGCCATATTTCTTGAGCAATACTTAGTGGGAACATAATAATTTATTTGTAATCAAATAAGGTTTAAGAAAAATTACGATAAATAGGTCCAAAAAGAGCAACTATATTTGTGTTTTGTAGTGATATACCAGAAGTTGCTTTTTATTTTTCATAAGTTTTTTTTTTAAATACCTTAAACTAAAATCTTCATGTCTCTCGGCGAGAGTTAGGTTTTCATTTTAGGCCCATACTTTCTTTGGGTAATTTTCTTAGAATTTTGTGTAGATTTCGATTTTACTATACGCTTGTCACGTTTTTTCTCACCCGAATAAATTGACCCACCCTAATGTGTATAAAAAACAAATAACAAAAATAAATTACAAAAAAATAAACATTAAACAAATTTTATTTTTGAATAAATTAAAAAAAAAAACAGTGAAAAATTTTTGAACATTGATTAAAAAACTAATTCCAGAATCGTTCCATAGAATGGCTACTGGCTAGCAAACACTTCCACAGAACTAGTTCAGGAGGTGACAATTTCAAACAAAAATCATTGGTCGTAACGTCAAAGCAAAATATTGAAAAAGCAATTTTTTGAATGTAAAAATTTTAAATAAGGAGTGAGATCGAAAAATTCTTAACACACATTTTGCCTCATAACTTTTTTCGGAATCAATATTCAAAATTTTTTTTTTGATCTAGTTATAATGGAAAAATACTTCAGTTGAAATTATAAGCCAAAAATAGGACTCGGAATTTAAAACCAAATTTCATACAAAAATACTCAAGCTGTATAATTGACGAAGAAACGTAGGTGCTGGCAGAATCTTCGCAGCTTGTGTCTCAAAAATTTGTGTTGCTAATGCTCGAAGCA
The DNA here is from genome assembly GCA_951394005.1 of Protophormia terraenovae. Classification (NCBI taxonomy): domain Eukaryota; kingdom Metazoa; phylum Arthropoda; class Insecta; order Diptera; family Calliphoridae; genus Protophormia; species Protophormia terraenovae. The sequence goes on from OX596073.1 coordinate 35,410,530, forward strand.
ATGTTGGAGATAAGTTTAAGACCCAAAAGCAGCAAAAATTTCTTACAGAATTCATGGTATGACAAGCTTTTTGCAGTTACGGCAAAACAGGAAAGTTCTTTGATACATTCGGATCTATAAGTACCAAAATATGCATAGAGGAATATTTGCAAACAAGACTTCTTCTTTTCCTAAGAAAGCACAACGTGTCCACATATTTTTGGACCCATTTGGTATCATGTCACTACGGTAAGAAAGCTCTGGAGTGGTACCAAATCAATAACATAGTTTTAGTACCAAGAGAGATCAATTTTCAAAATTGTCCATAGCTTAGACCAGTGGAGAGATATTGAGCTCTTGTGAAAAGTGAATTCAAGAGCACAAAAAAGGTGTCCGAAAATACCGAAGATTTTAACAGAAGATGTGCACATCTTCCAAAAAAGTGACTGAACCAACTATCAAATCTCCAAAGAAAGAGTTTTCAAAAATGGTCCACAATTTTATAATTAGTGGTTAGAACCATAAAAAATATATATTTCTGTGATCTGTGCTAAATTATCAAATGATTAAAAAAATAATGAAAACTCTAAGATCAACCATTTCAAGTTATTGAATATTATATATGTTAAGATTTTTTCGATCTCACTCCTTATTTACAAAAATTAATTTAAAGTTATTAGCAATTAAACAAGTACACCTTTGTAAAGTTTTTTTTTGTTTGTTTTTTAAACCGTCATATTTTTTGACCGGAAAGGAACACGAGTCTAAAGTTTTATGATTTGAGAAACACTTTAGTAAAGTTTCATAGACATCGGAGATATCAAGTGCGATTTCTGTTCGGAATCATAAAATGTTTGTACATTTTCCCAAAGGATTCAAAAGGATTTACATTAAATAACAAATTTAAATAAAAATACTCGTATACTAGCAATTTTTATTTTTAAAATTTCAAACGAAAAAATAGAAAAATATCTTACACAATAAAAAATGTATCTGAAGCAGTATAAAATAATAATGAATGAAATAATAATGAATATAGAAAAATTAAAAGCTATTTGCTATTTCAAACTAACAGATTTAAAAATAACTAAGGACCACAATTATCTTGCTAATAACACTGGTCAACAAAAAAAATCCTCCCCCACAGACGAATAGTTGGACTTGATGTGCTAAACACGAATCTGCTTTCAGTTTTTTTCCATCAGGTCTGGATTTTTTTTATGGGCGTGTCTAATATTTCACCCATAGTAAGACCATTACTCTAGTATATTTCCTCATAACTCAAGAACGGTGTATACGATTGATCAAAGTGAAACACCAAAAGATGCGGACTAAAAAGATCTTCAAATTCCCCAAACTTAATTTTTTTATGTGGTCAATAGTTTTGGAGTTATTTTGAAATAAGTGTTCGAAAAAAATCATTTTCATGCAAAATTTTAGATTTTTTTGTTACTAAAATTTCTTTTAATAAATGAAAACATTTAAATGTTACAATTTATCATCTTTATCTTAAAGCTGGTAGTGCTGCGAAAAAAATAAGGCATGTATCTTCCTAACTGATGCAGAAATCTAAATTTTATTCACAGTTAAGTAAAAATACCCATGTTACATACAATTGTATAGAAATACAGTGGTGGGCCAAAAAAAAAATATTTTTTTTATTTTTTCTTGAAACAAAAATAGGTGAACTAAATGGATTTTGACGAGTTAAACAAGAATCTGCATTCACTTTTTTTTCTATCGGGTACTGATTTTTTTTTTTTATGTGCATTACTAATATCATCACCTTATTCAGCGGTTACACTATAAAATTCGAGAATGGTTTGTCAAATTTAGGCTATAACTCAAGAACCGTTTACACGATTTTGATAAATGATACACCAAAAGACGCATACGAAAATTGTCTTCAAGTTATGTTCACAATATTTTCTATTCTCTGAAGAATTTCAGAGTTATGGATCAAAATTTTCACCACTTTTTAAAAAAATAAATTTTAAAATTTTCGGTACTAATTACCGAATAACTATGGAAATATTAACTGGAAAAAAAATTGTATAAATTCATCTCAAAGACAATTTAAGACGCTATATATTAAAGTTCAATTTATCTTAATTGGACAAACTGTTCTCGAGTTATACAAGTGTGACTGCCTAAAGGCGTGGTCATAGTAGTCATGCTCATAAAAGAAAAACCAAAGCGTGATAGAAAAAAAGTAAAAGCTGATTCTTATTAAGCACGTTGAATTCCATCTAATCCACCTATTTTTTATTTAAGACGAAAAAAAAAATTTATTTTGTCCACTAGTGTATTTCCACTTAGCTATAGGTATGCATGGGTATCCAAACTTAACTGTGAATCCAATCAAGATTTGTGGATCAATTTTTATGATACGTTGCTTTATTTAATCGCAGTTTTGTTAGCTTTGAGATAAAGGTAATAAACTTTAATATTTTTAATGTTTTCACTTTTAAAACAAAGTTATAGTAAAACAAATGGAATTTTGCATGAGAACATTTTTTTCAAAATATCTCCTAAACTATTGAGCGGATAAAAATTTGATGGTAAAGCGACTTAAAGCCAATGTTATTCCACATAATTTGGTGTATTATTTGTATAAATAATGCATACCGTTCTCGAGTTATAGTGAAATATACTCGAGTAATCGGCTTATTTAGGACGCAATATTAGACACGCCCATAAAAAAAAATACCGACCTGATGGAAAAAAGCTGAAAGCAGATTCGAGTTTAGCATGCGTGATTCCATCTAGTCCACATATATATATATATATATATTTTTTTTTTTTTTTTTGAATGAGCTCAAAAAATGTTTTTTTGTTGACCAGTGTAGTTGAAAAAAATCTAAATATATTACATCAATTTTCAGAAGTAGCTTAAGAATACTAAAAAAAATTACATATGCTAACAATACATTACACTACAAAACATATTATTTTCTGGACAAAAGGTAATGATATTAACAAAAGATACAAAAGTATCTTAAAAATACAAAAGAAAATACCAAATTCTGTGTAATTGTATTAGTAAAAATATAATTTAAATATGTCAGTAAAAAATAATACCAAATGTTATTTTAACATAAAGAATAAATGGTAAAATAATGTTTTAAAAATATGAAATACAAAAGTATCTAAAGAATTTATATGTCTTTATAATAAGTTAGAAATTAGAAAGGACAGACTAAAGAATCTCTCGGTTTTAATATCAGGACAATTAAAAAAATTAAATATAATATTGTTTAAAATTTAAAGACAATTTAAAGCAAATAATTAATATTTAAAATATATTTTTTTAAAATGTTCAAAAGATACAAAAACATCAGATATCAAAAGAAAATAAACAAAAATTGCAATTTCAAATGAAATTTTAGCATAATAATTTTAAATTATTAAAACACAGATAAACTACAGAATTGTTTTTTAAATATATAAAAGTATCTTAAATAAACAGGTTTAAAAACATTATAGAAACTGAAAATGTAAATCTATATATATATATATATATATATATATATATATATATATATATATATATATATATATATATATATATATATATATATATATATATATATATATATATATATATATATATATATATATATATATATATATATATATATATATATATATATATATATATATATATATATATATATATATATATATATATATATATATATATATATATATATATATATTTAGGTTAAAATTTATTGAAAGATGCAAAAATGTATATGCAAAAATATATATTTTTTTTTTATAATTTCGTTAAAGATACAGAGATAAAAAATAATATTACGTAACTTCTGGTTATTAAAACTGATTATAAATATACTGTAAAAAAAAACAAAAATTTTCCAATTTTATAAGTAAAAGCAATTTTTACTTAAAGTATCTTAAAAATATTAATTAAAAATAATGAAGAAAAATAAATTGTAATGAAATTAAAAATTCTTAAAATTAAAAATAAGAAAAACTTAGTAAATTTTATTTAACTCAGTAAAAGATACAAAAGTATCTCAAACTATTTTTTGGTTAACAAAATTTTAATTTTTATTTCATTTTAAAAACAAATACTGAAATTATAAAAAATTCTTCTAGTTGAAAAATACAAAATCATCTTATAAAATGTATGTATTTCAACAAATTGTAGATTAATGAAATTGAAAAAAGATTCGGCTGTGCCGAATCTTTAATACCCTTCACCGTCTTACCGACAAATAATTAAATTTTCGCCTTAACGTATGCTTTCATTATTTCACACTTATAAATCTAAATTTTTTTTCTAACTACGAAAATTTGAATACGAAAAAAAAAAACAATCTAGCAAGCTTTCCCAGCAGGCCATGTCTTGTAGAAAATATCGACGATGTCTTGATGATTTGTCACAGTCTTCGATGACACATGTACGACAGCTCCGAACAAACATTGGTGACATTTTCGAACAAAGGGCACGATAACCTGAGCGACAGTGTCATGCATATTTTCGTCAACCATTTTAAGAAAAATAAATGAAAAAAAAGCTGGGTTCCGCCGAGATTTGAACCCAGGGCACCAATTTCTCTCTTCCTTATTGAATAGTCAAGCGCACTTACCACTTCAGCTACAACATTCTCTACTTTTTAATAGTTTATTTATCTGATAGTTATTGATGACATTGTCATGCAGCATGTCGTGTGTTTGGTTTAACTCACGACATTCTCGCTGTACATTTTACCCATGTTGTCACCGAACTAGATATGTACGACAATTCAGTATATTTTGTTATTGAAGTCGCCGAAAATGGGGTAAGATGACAATATAGGTGACTTTTAGTCAAACTAGTCCTCTACATGCATTTTCTTGACGACAAATTTCGGCTACATCATCGATGAAAGTGTCGTTAATGTGGCCTGCTGGGTTGCTTTTAAAAAATAAACAACAACAAAAATTCCATATTTATTTATTTTTGTATGTGTGTATATACAAACTGACTGCATATACAAAGAACAACAACACTGTTATCCCAGCAGGCCATGTCTTGTAGAAAATATCGACGATGTCTTGATGATTTGTCACAGTCTTCGATGACACATGTACGACAGCTCCGAACAAACATTGGTGACATTTTCGAACAAAGGGCACTTAAGTCATCAACGATAACCTGAGCGACAGTGTCATGTATATTTTCGTCAACCATTTTAAAAAAATAAATGAAAAAAAAGTAGGGTTCCGCCGAGATCTGAACCCAGGCCACCAATTTCTCTCTTCCTTATCGAATAGTCAAGCGCACTTACCACTTCAGCTACAACATTCTCTACTTTTTAATGGTTTTATTAATGCTTTTATTTATCTGATAGGTATTGATGACATTGTCTTGCAACAGTCATGCAGCATGTCGTGTGTTTGGTTTAATTCACGACATTCTCGCTGGACATTTTACTCATGTTGTCACCGAACTAAATATGTACGACAATTCAGTATATTTTGTTATTGAAGTCGCCGAAAAGGTAAGATGACAATATAGGTGACTTTTAATCAAACTTGTCCTCTACATGCATTTTCTTTAATGGACATGTGGCCTGCTGGGATTCGTTAATGGACATGTGGCCTGCTGGGATTCATTATATTACTTCTGTTGCTAACTAAACTACTTGTCTTATAGGTAAAAACATCACCAATAGTCATTACAATGCTTAATTTACATGTTTGTGTGTGTATTTATATTCTTAAGAGATTTGTTTTAGTTTTTTGCATATAACTCTGTTGATTATGAACGAATTTTTTTTATTAAAAAAACCGAAATTTTTATATAAATATTTATGACCGATCTATATAAAAATCTATAGCTTAAACAAGGACTTCAAAAAATCAAAAATGCGTTTTTCCCGATATCTCATTTATTATGAACCGATTTATTTAATTTTTTTTAGCAAAAAATCTGAAAAAAATGTCCCAGCCTTCTTTGCAAAACCGAAGTCTCTAGTATATACAGAAGCTTCAGAAACTGGAAAACCGTTGCTAAAACCTGTCTTTTTCCGCAATGTATAAACCGATTTTGCTGAACTTCAATAGCAAAATTCTCGAAAGGATTTCCGATCGTTTGATATATATATTATATATGTCAGTTATCGTTGGGCTTCATAAATGCCATTTCAACCGACACACTGACGGACGGAGGGACGGACATCGTCCTATCGTCATCGCTTTTTACAAGGATTTCGAAAATATAAACTTTTTTGCTCTATGACGAAAATTGTGGAAATTAGAAACGGAATGACAAACTTATATATACCTTTTACACCTGTGGTGAAGGGTATAAAAATTAAAAAATTTTATATTAAAATTAAAAATGTTATAAAAAGCTTATAATTTTAGTTAAAAAATATAAAAGTATCTTAAAGATTTTTGTTAAAAACAATGAAAAAATAAAAATTTTCAAGTAAATTTTTTAAGAAAATAAAAAATTCTTAAAATTAAAACAAATAATAAATTTTTTCAATAAAAGATACAAAAGTGTCTCAAACGAATTTTGATTATACAAATTAAAATTTTTGTTTAAAATTACAAGAAAAATTTAAATTATGTAAAATTCTTTTACTAAACAATAATTTTAGTTAAAAGATTGCTAATTCCATTTTAAATTTAAAAAATTTGACCTCTCTGAACTACAAAAAAATTGTAGATGGACTTTTTAAAATAAACGTATTTAAAGATAATTTTTAGAAAAAAAGTGTTGAAAAAAAATATTTATTATACTTTGATATGTTATCATAAAATATAAGCTTTGACAAATTCATTGCAAAAAAAAAAAAAAAAAAAATTATTTTGATATCTTTTATACAACAAAAGTTTTGGCCTTTTAAAAAAATCTGTTAATCACTTTTAAAGCTATAGAGCTGCCACAGTTTTCAAAATAAACATTAATAAAATTAGTTTTACATGATTATGAATCCTCCCTCCTCTACATATGCACCGAATTTTAACCAAATCGGTAATCAAGATTCAAAATTTTTTAAACTTAAAACGGAATTACTCAGATACAAAAGTATCTTAAAAATATTATTGAAAATATGAAAAAAAATATAAGTATAATTTATTAATTTTTTATTTTTTTTATATATAAAAGAGTAAGAAATAATTATTTAAATTCTTTTTAGTACTTCAATATAAGATATAAAAAATTCTCAAATAATTCTAAGTCATAACTAGGTCTTGGGATTTCCCATGCTATTTTGTTTCCCGGAAAATGGTAATAAAAAACTCGATTTTCCGGGAATCTCGGGAAATTTAAATTTTAAGAAAAAAATTTCTTATAAATAATGTAATTTTTCCTATTCAATACTATAAAACAACATTATAAACAAAATTTATGATTAGTTATGGTGGTTTTACACTATAATATTTTGTATTAATACCAGTTTCATTTTATAAAATACATATCAAGAAATATATTAAGGAAAGTATCATTAAATGTCATATTTTTAATTTTCTTTATTAAAATATTTTTTAAAAAATTAAAAACGAAAAATTGAACAGAATTGACTACAAATAAAAAAATTTACTGAAATTTGCTTTAGGAGATGCAATTACATTTCAAAAACTTAAAGACGTCAACATACAAAGTATTGAAGGTATTTACACCATAACACATTATAGTGAAAAACCATTAAAAATTTAAACAATTTTAACATTTCATACAAATAAAATAAGTGTCTATTATAAGCAAAGGTTCCAAAGGTTTAATTCTTTAATTCACTTTTCAAAATCGAATTAAATTTATTTTCCCAGTTATTTAAAGCATTCATAACAATTTAATTCATATATTTAAAAAAATTAAGAACGTTGATATATGCTAAAAAATAAAATAACTTTTTATATTTAAAAAATATAAATATTTCCATTCAATTTACAGAAATTTTAAATTAACAAAAATTCAATGATTTATTAATAAATTGATTCAGTAGAAGTATGCTTTTGTAAATGGTTTTATGGAATGAAAAATTAGTATTTCTAATATATAGAATAGCTTTTCATGCTAAAAATTAAAAAAATAAATAAACCATAATCAATGGCATAAATTTCAGTATAAATAGTTTTTCTTATCGTATTAATTCGATAAGAAAAACTAAATCTAAAAAACTTTTAAAATTTAAAAAAAAAAAAAACTATATTTTTTGGTCCAATCTGATAAAAATTATTTTTCACTTAACATTTGAAAGACATTGATAATCTTTTCAAGACGAATATTTTTGAAAAATACATTCGTAGTCAAATAAGAAGTGAGATCGAAAAAATCTTAACACACATTTTGCCTCATAACTTTTTTCGGAATCAATATTCAAATTTTTTTTTTGATCTAGTTATCATGGAAAAATACTTCAGTTATTATTTTTAATAACAACCATGTTAATTTGTCCTTATTTTCATCAAAATAAGTGACGAAAAAGATTTACGTCCTACAAATTATTAAAAAATTTCAAAAAATCCAAATAGGTCTTACAAATAATTGGCCACAGAATTAAATGTTGTCCGTAAAACCGTTTCTAATGTTATTAAACAGTATCAGGAGAATTTGACTATTGATGTGAAACCTAGTTCGGTAAGAAAAAAGGACCACATGATATTGGGAAGGCCAGAAAATTGAAGGCATATTGAAAGGAACTCCAAACACATCTGGTAGAAAATCAGCTCAGTTTTCTCAGTGCTACGACTATTTGGTGCGAAAATTTAAAGCTAAAGGGAAAGTTGATAACATATAAAGTTCAAAAAATTCCAAACTGTAATTCTGCAAAAAACAAAATTACGAGCCAAAAATAGGACTCGGAATTTAAAACCAAATTTCATACAAAAATACTGAAGCTGTATAATTGACGAAGAAACGTAGATGCTGGCAGAATATTCGCAGCTTGTGTCTGAAAAAATTGTGTTGCTAATGCTCGAAGCAACGTTGGAGATAAGTTTAAGACCCAAAAGCAACAAAAATTTCTTACAAAATTCATGGTATGACAAGCTTTTTGCAGTTGCGGCAAAATAGGAAAGTCCTTTGATACATTCGGATTTATAAATACCAAAATATGCGTAAAGGAATATTTGCAAAAAAAACTTCTTCTTTTTTTAAGAAAGCACAACGTGTCCACATATTTTTGGACCCATTTGGTATCATGTCACTACGGTAAGAAAGCTATGGAGTGGTACCAAATCAATAACATAGTTTTAGTACCAAGAGAGATCAATTTTCAAAATTGTCCATAGCTTAGACCAGTGGAGAGATATTGAGCTCTTTTGAAAAGTGAATTCAATAGCACAAAAAAGGTGTCTCAAAATACCGAAGATTTTAACAGAAGATGTGCACACTGTTTCAAAAAAGTGACTGAAACAACTATCAAATCTCCAAAGAAAGGGTTTTCAAAAATGGTCCACAATTTTATAATTAGTGGTTAGAACCATAAAAATTATATATTTCTGTAATCTGTGCTAAATTATCAAATGATTAAAAAAAATAATGAAAACTCTAAGATCATCCTTTTCCAAGTTATTGAATATTATGTGTGTTAAGAATTTTTCGATCTCACTCCTTATATTTAAACATTTTAACATTTTTGAAGAGTAGAATTGTAATAATTTTTGAAAAACTTCTTATTCATTTTTCATATAAAAACGAGAGAGAAAATATAGTCGGTCAAGACCCTACCCTTTGCGTATGAGCTAAAAATTAGACCTGTGGTTAATTGTAGACTAACACTTTTACTAAATGTAAAATAAATTATACAAATACAGAATAATGCATTGATACTAACATCTATATGATTTTATGCCCTTTAGGGGGATTCCCGAAAGTGGGTTTATATGGGAGCTATGGTAAATTATGGATCGATTCTCAAGTGATGCAAACTCAACTTTAATATATCGAAAAAATCGGAAGATATTGACAAAAAAATATGAAAAAATCTTTCTGAGCCAAGATGAGATTTAAATGAAGCTTTAAAATGGTACATCATCATTAAATGTTTAAAAAATTATAGAAATATGTTGTTAAAAACTCGTGTATTCGAAATGTGAATGAATGAATATTAAATTTTCCGTTTTCCCCGGAAAAATTGAAGAAATTCCCGAGAATTTATATATAATGGTACATCATCATTAAATGTTTAAAAAATTATAGAAATATGTTGTTAAAAACTCGTGTATTCGAAATGTGAATGAATGAATATTAAATTTTCCGTTTTCCCCGGAAAATTTGAAGAAATTCCCGAGAATTTATATATAATGGTACATCATCATTAAATGTTTAAAAAATTATAGAAATATGTTGTTAAAAACTCGTGTATTCGAAATGTGAATGAATGAATATTAAATTTTCCGTTTTCCCCGGAAAAATTGAAGAAATTCCCGAGAATTTATATATAATGGTACATCATCATTAAATGTTTAAAAAATTATAGAAATATGTTGTTAAAAACTCGTGTATTCGAAATGTGAATGAATGAATATTAAATTTTCCGTTTTCCCCGGAAAATTTGAAGAAATTCCCGGGAATTCCCGACGAAAAATTTCCGGGAATTACCTGACCCCAAACCCTAGTCATAACTTATCATTTTTATCAAAATCAAGTTTTTATTTTTATAGAGACAAATTTTAATTTCAAGATCCCAATAACTCCTATTTATCTTTAGGTTCTTTAAGTGGCTCTAAATATTTATTTAAAATTTTATTATATTAAACAATTTCAAATTACATATTTGTTTCAAATAAATTAATAATGAAACTTTTTTTTTTTTTTCTTTCTTTTCAGATATATTTTAACTAAAAGATACATATCTTAAGGCTATAAATATAAAAACAAACAAAGAGCAAAATAAAAAAAAAATTGTGTTAAATAGTATTTTTTGAAATAAAAATACAATAATATTTAACAAAAAAAAATTTAAAAAAAAAAAAAAAATTCTGAAGATAGAAACATATCTTTAAGTAACAAATTGATAAAAAGGTAATAATACAAAGTTGTAATAAAATTTCAACTATTTCAATATAAATGTGTTCAATATTATAAAAAAAAAAGGAATTAATTTAAATAAAGAAAAATCTTAAAAAGTCATATATTCAACTAAAAGTTATAAAAGTATCTGAGAGATATAAAAACAAAACAAAAATTTAAAAAAATTGTTCAAAATATAAAAAAAAAAAAAAAAACAAAAGAAATTGTGACCTTAAGGAAATATTACACTAATAATTAATTAAATCAAAAGTATCTCAAAGATTTATTTCTTAAAGAAAATCTAAAGAAAAAGAATAAATAAAAAATATTTTAATTAAAAATAATTAAATAAATAAATATTAAAAAAAAAATCTATAAATTTTGGAGATATAATTAATACGAATTTAAAAGATACAAAAGTATCTAAAAGATTTGAATATTCAGTTTTTCAAAAAAATAAAAATCTTTTAAAATTCTTTATAAAAATAAACAAAATTCATTTTAATTTCTATTAAAAAAAATATATAAAATATATATTTCAATTTAAAATTTCTTAACAAATATCTTAACCATAAATGTTTTTTAAACATTAATCAAAAATCGATTATTCAAAATTAAATTTTTTAGAAAAAAAAAAAATAAATAAATTAAACTTAAAGTGTCAACTCTACATCATCATTAGCCATTAACAATTATCCAAGGAATTTCTTACAAAAAGATTTATTTTCTTACACAAATATTGTTTACCATTGACACCAGCAGTGAAGTGAAATGAATTAAATTTCTTATATTAAGTTTAACTTAATAAAACAACAACAAAAATATAAATTCAACTGAAAGTTAAAGGATAAATAACTAATTAAAATCTTAAAGGATTAATTATTCAAAAAACACAAAACAATTTAAAAAAATATAAAACGCAAGGTAAGAAAAAATATATAAAATTAATTAAATTAGTATTAATATTGAATAAATAAAATTTAAAAATTTAGGAGAGTTTTAGTAGAAAAATAAAGATTTTTTGAAAAACATATTTATATCCAAATTAAATGGGATTTAACTATTTTTTTATTTAACACTGAAGAAAAATGTCTTAGCAAAATTGGTGACGTTTGTTGTTACATTAACAACTTAAGGTATTGATTTGTTGTTGTTATATTTATAACACAGATAAACACTGATTCTGTGGTACTAGGTTTCTCATTTAATTCGGATACACGGTATTTACTGTGAGCGTCAAAATAAAGTGTACAACAGCATTTATTAAAATAAAGTTTTTATTTCAGTCTTTTAATATACGATTAAATTTATAATTGTAGGGTTTTTAAAACATTATTCAATTCTCTACTTAATTCTAAAAAAACAGCAAAAAATTATCATAAAAAGAAATGTTATAGAACGAAAACAAAATGCAATTCATATATAACGCGTCAAAAAAAGTGTACAAAAATACTATTTATAAATATGAGACCGATTCAGTACTTGATTGCTTTTCCTTTTGCTTTAATAACGGCGTTTAGTCTTCGGGGCATCGATTCTACAAGTTTTTTAGTTACGTCAGATGAAATTTTCTGCCACTCCTCTATTATAACGGATTTCAGCATATCCTTATTGCTAATTGTCCTTTTACGGATTTGGCGGTCTAGATGCTCCCACAAATGCTCGATTGGGTTTAAGTCCGGTGATTGGGGGGGATGATCAAGTGTTTTAGGAGTGTTATAAAGTAACCATTCTTTCACTATTCTGGCAGTGTGTTTAGGATCATTGTCTTGTTGGAAGACCCAAGATCCCTGTAAGCCTAATTTCTCCACACTAGTCAGCAAATTGTTTTTCAAAATATTCAAGTAGTCCGTTTTGTTCATAGTACTTTCAATAAAAACCAAATTCCCAACTCCGCTTGCCGCCATACATCCCCACACCATCACCGAACCCCCTCCGTGCTTAACCGTGGTTATTAAATTTTGGTCGGCATACTCATTATTTTTGGTTCTCCATACTTTTACGGGTTTTTTCTGGCCAAATACCTCAAATTTACTCTCATCGCTAAAAAGGATATTATTCCAGAAAGAAACTTCTTTATTTTCGTGTCTTTTCGCATAATCAAGACGTTTTCTCTGATTAACTGCCGATATTAGTGGCTTCTTTCGTGGGAATCGACCATGTAATCCATTTGCATGTAATGCTCGTCTTATTGTGCTTGCACTTACGTTAGTACCTGATGAAATTGAAACCTCCTGTGATATTTTAACAGCGCTTTTAAATGGGTTTTTCTTCACATCACGCACTATAGACCTGATTTCAGCTTCATTTAAAACTTTTGGTCGGCCGGCACCTGGTCGGTTTTCTATTTTGCCGAATTTGTTGTACTTATCAACTATTTTCTTTACAGTATTATGACTTCTGTTGATAATGGAACCAATCTCTCGAAAAGTTTTACCTTCGTTCCGAAGCTTTAACACAAGTTCTCTAACATCAGTGGAAGTTTGCTTACCCATTTTAAAAAAGTTATAATTTACTTTACACAGAAAGTTATTACCAGGGCAAGTTTTTATATGCACAAAAAAAATTGAAAAATGCACTTGAAAAAGCACGAAACAATTATGTAATATGCACAGAAATATGCAAAAATAGCGTGAATATGTATAGAAAAACCAACGAATTTATGCATTTTCATATATTAATGTGTAGAAAATATGCACAAATATGCATTTTTTAACTTTCAATCTCTAATAGATTTCGATGTTTATAAAAATATAACTATTTTAATTTTAAGTATCATATTTGACGCTTCCGAATTATTTTTCTTTACAATATTTCAAATGTACTCAAAATTCTCACCAATAATTTTTTAGAAATTATTTGACTGAACTCTAAAAAATCCCCCAAAAAATTTTGTTTTTGTTAAGAAAACTAACTTTTATCTCCATTATATGCAAATTTATGCAAAGATTTCAAATATAAGCATTTTTTGTGAAATTGTTTTGAAATATGCAAATGCTTACTTTCCAAGCGAAAAGCTTGAAAAACTTGCCCTAGTTATTACACTGTCAATCGCCACTAATTTTTTTTTTTTTTTTAAACGTTTATTTGTTTTCAATTTTGATAATAATTAAACTATATAAACACTAGTTAACAATATTAATTTCTAGATATATACAAAGTCCCTTAGTAGGGCTCTCGAGTATTATTATTATACAAATATTTTTCCTTATGAAATAATTGTTAGTAGTTATTTAACTTCAAATGAAGAATATTTTATGATTTTTTGTAATGAAAAAATTATCAAAAAACATTACCTTTTATATTGGAAAATAGTTTAATTAGTCAAGATAATAAAAAAATAAAAGAAATGGTATAAAAAGTTATTGATTTAGCCACCAAAATTGTTTGGTTTTTGACCTTTGCAGCATGCAAGGTTTTTTATTGCCTATTTCTGTATTATATCTTAAATCGTTTGAATCAGAATTAAAATTAACAGCTTTTATATTAGCTCGTCTATATTTATGATAGAATATTGGGAAACAATTAGCATTTTGAATAATATTTATTTTATCTAAGTATAAGAATGCTTCTGGTGGTACAAAACCTTTTTCCAATGTATTGATAATATATTCTTCATTTGTGTAATATGGAGCCATTATTAAATTATTATCTGAGTATGATATACATCTTATTATATGGTTTCTTATTAAATATATTATAAAGTTATCGATTCTAACTATATTTGAAATTTGATACAATTTTTTATTTGAAATGTATTTTTTATAATTGCTTTCTGGTGATCTAAATTTTGACGTACATGCTCTTAAACATTTTCTTTCGAACAATCTTAACTTTTCCATGTAGGATGGTGAAATATTAAACCATATTGGGCAGCCGTATGTTATAATTGGTCTGATTAGTGTTTGATACATTATAATTTTTACTCTTGATTTCACATATTTAGAGTAAAATAAAGATTTGTATATAAAAAAAGCTTTCTTTGCTTTAATTAATATTTCATTGATATGGTTGTTAAAATATAAAAATTTATCCAAATAAATACCTAAGTATTTAACAGTATCTTTATTTGGTATTCTAATGTTGTTTAAATTAGATTTAATTCCAAACAATTTCCAATTTTTCTTTATGTCATAATTACATTTATCTACTGGTGGTCTAAATAGAATTGTTTCGCATTTTTGTGTGTTGATTTTCATATTCCAATCAGTAGTAAATTTTTCTACTGTATTGAACGTTGTTTGTAAATTTTGGTTTATTTTTTCTATGGTATTGTCAGCATGATATATTATTATATCATCTGCAAAGGATATAATATTTTCTACTCTATTCAGTAGTTTTAAAATAAATAAATTAAAAAGTACTGGTGAATTTACTGTTCCTTGTTGTAAACCATTGGTAATCTTAAATGTATTTTTACTTTTATTGTCTTGATAATATACTTTAAAAGTTTTGTTACTGATCATATTATATATTAAGATTATGTGAAATATTGGAAATTTGTATTCATTTAGTTGAAAAATAAGGCCTGGTATCCAGACACTATCAAAAGCTTTCTCCATGTCTATGAGACAAGCTCCAGTGCAGAGTTTCCTATTCCAATTCCAATTGATATTGGATAACAATAAATTTAATGCATTTATTGTCGAATGCTTATGTTTAAATCCGAATTGTTTTTCGCTTATTAAGTTTTTATATTTACAGAAATTATTAATGTTGTTGTTTATACATATTTCAAAAATTTTACTGATATTAGGAAGTAAACTAATGGCTCGAAGATTTTTTGGATTGCTTGGATCTTTATCTTTTTTTGGTAATAGAACCACTTTTGCTTCCTTCCATTTAATTGGAAAATAAGCATTATTTAGCATATTATTAAAAATTTTACAATATTCAACAATCATTTCATTAGGAACGTTTTTCAATACAATATTTGGTATTTTGTCTACACCGGATGAAAGTTTACCTCTTAAGTTTTTGAAAATGTATTGTATTTTATCTTTTGTCACAAAATAATTTTCTGTTTGTTCTTCATTCAAATCATCTGATAACTTTTCTGTATTAAAATTTGTTAACGTAGTTTGATTATTTTCATATGTATTCTTTAGTTCTAAGAATTGCTTAAAGAAATTATTGACTTGAACTTGAAAATTGTTGTTTGAATTAATTGGTTTATGTGCGTGAACTGATTCTAAGAAAGCTCCAACGGTATCTAACATTTGTTCTTGGTCACAAATTATAAAATTATTTAGATTGTCTTTTTCAAGACTATTAACGGTTATTCCCACTCTATTTAATAGGTGTTCATTTTGGCATGGTATTTTTATGTTTTGTAGATTCAATGGTTTTAATTTTCTGAAATTCTTTTTTATTTCCTTAAACATATCTATCGAATTTTTGGGATCTATATTAGTTAATTTTTCTTTAATATGTTTATTTATGATTACTTGGAAATTTTCATTCATGAGTTTTCTAATTAATTTTAGTTTGACTTTTAGTATATTTAAAGAATTTTCAGGTAGAGTATGTTCTAATCTGTTGTGCTTTTTAATGCAATTTAGTATTTTACTTTTTTCAGATTGAAGTTTTTTTATTATTGAATTTGCTTTTTTGGAAATAGAATCAGTATTTTTATATTTAGGAGTAACTTCTTCTATAACATTCATAATTATGTTATTTAATCTGCAAACATGGGAGTCAATTTCGGGATTTGGTTATTTGGTATTTTGAGCTCAGTTTCCAACTTAAGTTTTACCTTGTTCTGAAAAAATGTCCAGTTTGTTTTTTTAAAGTTATATTTAGATATGTATGGTTCTGTGATAAATGTAAATTCTTGCAGCTCATTATTCAGTGAAGCGCAAATTTGTATCGCATCATGATCACTGTCAAAATCGAGTGTCTCAAGATTATTAGTTGAATTGCTTATAGTATGAATATATAATCTACAATCTGCAATACAAATATCTAGATATGATCCAGTTCTAGGGAAGGAAGGAAAATTTGAAGCATAAAGCCTACATCTAAAATCTATTTCATTATCTAGTAACCATTCTTTCAATTTATTTCCTTTCTGATTGTTTATTGTATTTCCCCAATCTGAGTGCTTACAGTTAAGATCTCCTGCTAAAATGTAAAAGTTGTTGATATTTTGCAAATGTAGCGATTCAAATAAATTATTTATTTCAGTTCTAAGGAATGAATCATTATTTCCAGAAGGGAAGTATGCCGATATAACATACAATGATTTATTATCAATCATTGGTATACGTATTACACAAGTTTCAAGAAATTTAAAAGAAATTATTGTTTTGTTAGAATAACTATAAAATTTAAGATTATTTTTAATTAATATAGCTGTTCCTCCTCCTTGTTTCGCTTCTTTCCTATCTTTCCTAATCATAACATAATTGTCAAACTGTAGTTTATGTTTGTAATTAAGTTTTGTTTCGTTCAAAAGAACAATGTCTGGATTGTGTTTGTTAAGAAATTGTTGTAGATTATATCTTCTACTTATTGATATTAAAGAATTTACGTTAATATGTATAATTTTTAGCTTTTTTCTTATAGTATATTGGCTGTTATCCATATTTACACCCCTACCATTGAAAAGATTGTATCTATACGAGATGTTTGTAATTGTAATTGTTTTTGCAAATTTGCAATTTGCATATTTAGATTAACCATCATATTTTTTAATTCTATTAAGAAATTATTATTAAAATTTTCATTTACAATATTTATTTTTGAATTTATATCATGTCCTTTAACTGCGTTAGCAAAACTTATTTCAGGGTTAGTAAGTGAGTTAATATTGTTAGATTTGTTTTCTAATAATACTTTTTTCTTCAATCTTAATTTTTGTTGAAGTTGTTTGTATATTTCGCAACCTTTGTATGAAGCTGGATGACCATATTTATTGCACACTACACAATAAAGTTTGTCTTTTTCCTCTGCTGGTACATCATTTATTGAACATTTGCCTTTCTCATGATTGGAATTACATTTCACACATTTTGTTTGAAGAAAACAGTTTGCTGCGCTATGAAAAAAGCCTTGGCAATTACGGCACTGGGGTATTTCAGGTCGTCTTATTTGTTCCCATTTCACACAACGATGCAAAAGAGCTTTGATATTTTTAAGTTGATTTACACTACTGTTTGGCGATATTTGAACAAGAAAAATGGGTAAGCTATAACCCCTTTCTACAGATTTTTTCGTTGAGAATTGACTGACTTTTATAAATTTCAATTCATCATTTTGAAATTTACACAGTTCGTTTAATATTTCTTCAGTAGATATATTTGCCTCAAGACCTTTCAGTAAGTATGATTTAGTTTTTAAATCTTTTGGTGTAAATGTAAAGAAACTTGTTTTAGTTTTTTCTAGATAAGCCTTTACTCTTAAAAAGTCATTTAAATTGTTCATAAATAATGATTTTTTATTTCTAAACTCTTTTATTTTAAATTCATTTATTTTTAACGCATTTTTAATAAATTCAATAAGATGTTTAGTTTCTATATCAACAATATTAATTGGTGGAACTTTTTTGATTTTAGATGTTTCCCTAGTAATCACTGTATTATTATTTTCATTTGTTGTTGAAATATTTTTATTTGCACTCTGTGTTTGATTCATTGCTGCAATAGCTGAATTTAATTTTAGAGATTTTTCGTTATTCTCTTTTACATGTTTCTCATACTTTTTTAAAAGATTCTGATCACATTGAGTGTCATTATCAATATCGAGTACTGCATAGTAATTGTTTTTATAGTGTTTACTAGTGGATGAATCCATCTCACTATTTTCTCTTTTTCTTTTATTATCAATATTAACTTTATTTTTGTTAATATTTACAATATTAATATTTTTGGAATTCTGAGCATTTTGCTCGCTCATGTAAGGATTTGTTTTTGTTTTTTTTTTTTTTTTAAGTTTATTTTATTTGTAAATATTTTTAATATATAACTGTATTAAATATTTGTTAACTTAAGACACAATATCAAAGTAATCAACAATTTCGTATTTGTTTTTATTGTAACACTAGTTAAGATTCTGATCTCCGCAATGCGTGTATCATTCATCACGGTCGCGATCGGACTCTGTCAATCGCCACTAATTTAAACAAAACATTAACAATGTTTCAATAGAATGCAAGAAACAAATAAACAACCAAATATAACGGCATTTTTTACAGTACGTCATCGTTAAAATGCTACAGAAGTACGATGTACACTTTTTTTTTTTTTTTTTTGACGCGTAAAATATGGATTAGATTTAGTTTTTGTTCTACAACTTATGATGTGGTAAAATTTTCTTCCTGTTTTTTTTAAGAATTAAGTAGAGAATTAAACAATGATTTCAAAAACCTAAAATGAAAAATCTAATAGTATATTATAAGACTACAATTAAAGCTATATTATAACAAATGCTTTTGTACACTTTATTTTGACGCTCACAGTATATGTAAGTACTAAGCCTCTAATCCACTTTTTTGGAATTGACTTTAGTTCTCGCGATAAATCGCGATTTGTAAAATTAAGGAGGTTGCATCATACATTGAAGCATATCTCGAAAACGACTTATCTGATTTTAATCAAAAAAAAACTTCAAAAAATTCCAATTAAAATTATTTTTAAGTCATTCTTACATTACATTTTAATACAATCAACAGTAATGGAGATATAATGCAAATTTTTTTTTTCTTCACAAAATCATAAAAATTCTAAAACCTCAAAAATTTAAATTTTTTACTTCAATCATAAATATAAATTTGCTGCAAATAAAACGAGGATAATTCGAAAAATATTGACCCAAAATTGCAATTTTAAAAATTTTACATCATCGATTTTTGTTTATTTATTCTTATTTCTTTTTTGTCAAAAATTAACAAAGTTTAAGGTTTAATAACTTTTATGTGCATCATCCGCTTTTAATTTAATTGGTGTCAATGGAAAGGACTAAGACTCCTCCTTATCGTAAGATCATAAAAATTACACATCTTCCTGGCCCAAGGACCTCTAAAATGAAAAAAATGTCTTTTATTATGGAATATCCTGAAAACCGGTCTTTTAATTTTTTATTATTTTTGTACACAATATTTGCAATTATATTTTCCTATGCACATTAGGGTAAAATGGGTCGAAAATGGCGATTAATTCAGGGAAAGGTGATATCAATATTTTAATGATCACGTTTTATTTTATTTTTTTTTTTATTTATCTATATATATAAAAATTAATGTGTGTTTGTTTGTATGTATGTTTGTTTGAAGTCTATAGCCGCCTAAACGGCTAAACCGATTTTCTTGAATTTTTCACAGTTGTGTTCCTATATGCCTGGAAGGAAAAATAGGCTACTTTTTATTTTGAAATTCCATGTGGGCGAGGTGTCCACGCCCACTTACTAACTATTAAAAGTAGTATATCTCGGAAATTGGTAATACTAGAGTCCTCAAATTTTGCACGAACAACTTTGACACCTATATGAACATTCTGGAAAAAATAGGCGAACTAGCAATAGGGGGTGTGGCACATCCCACGCCTAATATTGCTTGCCAATACCAAATGCCGTAAATTTAGGAAACTATTACAGTTACATTTCCCAAATTTTGTACAATAAACTTAAGTGTCATTTGTGCAAAAGTGGGCGGAAAAGAAATAGTGGGTGTGTCATCTCTCATATAAAGTTAATACCAAAATGTTTATATCTGGGAAACTATAAAATCAAATTTTGTACGACTAGCATTAGCTTCAATATGAATATTTTGGACAAAAATTGGTACACTAGCAATAGTGGGCGTGGCACCTCCCATATAAAGAAAATATTAAATTATCATATCTGAGAAAATATAACAGTTAGAGTTCTAAAATTTTGTCGGAGCCACTTTGGTATCAATATTAATATTTAAGAAAAATATGGGCGGACTAGAAGTAGGGGGCATGGTAAATGCAAAAATTCGTATATCTGGGAAACTATTGGTGTTGGAATGCTCAAATTTTGTACAAAGAATTTTGACATCCATGAAAACATTTGTCTAATAAATTAGCGGATTATGGAGGATGCCACGCCCCCATTTTACGCCCACTTTTTGAAACTCTTAAACGGCTGTACCGATTTTGAAGAAATTTGACATACAGATGGTACCAGTACCGGTGGTCGTTTTAAGCTATGTAAGAACTGGGTTCACGCCCACATTTTACGCCAACTTTTTAAAACCCCTAAACGGTAGCAAATGTTTGATATTCCCTATTAGTGGGTAGCGAAGCTCACCGGATTACGCTCGTAAATTTATAAAAACAATCTTTAAAAATTCTTTGTTTACTATAAATGAAGGACATTAATGCTAACATCAAACTGAAACTGTAAAAACTTTAAATACTCTTGTAAATTTTGAGTTTATATGAAAAATACTGGACCAACATCTTGCAAAGCTGAAATGAATATGTAAAAGAAATAGTACATGCAATCATGTTTTCTAAAGGATTTATAAAGGACTTTAAGGTAATATAAAAATCTTGTAAATCGGGTAACGAATAAAAAATTGCTAGTGGTTAAAAATTTTTTATGACATTAGTACCCTATTTTGAACCCCCATAGTTCCGCTCCTGATATGTATAAGGAATCCTGCTTCCAAAATTAAAATGTTACTGTCCTCTACTACGCCTATCTGAATTAGAAGTTACAGATTTATTTCGATACTGTCCCACTGTTTAATGTTTGATAAAGCAAAGAAAATGTCTGCACTTAAGCTGTTTTTTGTATGAAATCTAGTGGTTTTTTCGAAAAAAAAAAAATCTCAAATTGGGCTACCCATGCACACGATTTTTTTTCATAATATCAAACTTTCAGAACAAACATCCAGTAACATTTTAAGTTGAATTCCATGAAAGAGAGTATTTTAGGACAATTTAAAAAAAAAATGACAAAAATATTGGAATAAAATATAATTTACTAAAACTTTAAAAATGTAAAAAAGAAAACAACATAACCTAGTTTGAATATTTGAATTGATAGATAATGTTGTCTATTTTTATTCGATACCCAACTTGATTAGAAAAATTTTAATTTCAAAATTCAATTAATCGCCATTTTTGACATATTTTACCCAAACGTGCTATGTCGCGAAGATACGAAGAGTCCCAAAAGATATCATCGCACCAAATGTTATCTCTTTATGTTCAAATGTTAACCTTTAAACGTTCAAATTTTTAAAAAGTACGAAATACTTATTTGCTCTTTTTTCAGATAGAAAAAGGGTATAATTAAAATTATTTTCTTGCATTTAATAGTTTAGGAGTTATAAAAATTATCTTCCAATACTGTAGAAAGAAGTAAGTATATAATTCCATAATTTCGAGCTGAATCTTTTAACGTTTATTGCTTAAAAGGTACCAAAAAGGAAAAAAAAAATTATCCCTTAAACATTCGAACTTTCAAGTAACTATCGAAGTCGCATCTGGTACTTTTTTGCTGAGAATAGTGTACGATAAAAATAAAGTTTTTACCCCCTAAATGTAAAATTTTCAAAAAGTACCAAACAATTGTCTCCTCAATTTTGGAGTAATTTTTTTCATAATAAAAAAAGATGTGAATTTTATTTTTCCTGGACTTTACAGGCTGTTTTTCTAGCAGAAGTGTTTGGTTTTCATTATGCTTTCAGTTTTTTTTTTTTTTTTTTGGCTTTCCCATTATTATGTGGACCCTTCTTATTTCCGAACCAGGTTTACTATCAATGGTCAAATTCTCTTGATACTGCTTAATAACATTTGAAACAGTTTGGTGGCAGACTTTTTTTTGGCCAAAAATAAAAACTGACATATTTTTCAAAGAAAACTAGATCAGAAAAATGTAAATATTGTTTCCGAAAAAAGTTAAGAGGCAAAACATATGTCAAGTTTTTTTCGATCTCACTCCTTAAATAAAAATAATCAGGGTTTTATCTTTTTATGGCAGCATTTTAAATTTTTTTATAGTTACAATTTAAAGAATTAAATTAAATGTTTGAGAAATATTTATTTATAGGCCTTTAAAAATAGATGTATGTATCCCAGCAAAAACTGTGGTTGCCAGGTAATGAGTTAAGAAGCTAATATAATGGCTTTACACTACTTACTCATTAGCTGAATAACCCATTATTTTAACACGGTGATGCCATTAGAGGCAACTACTTACCTCGTGTCATTACATAGATGTCAATAGAAGAACTAAATACTTTTAAGTTGTTCAGTAACTCATTGATTTTAAAGTATTACTGAAGTCATTATAAGTTAAAACAAGAGGAATTAGTTGCGTCTTTTTTTTTTAATTTTATTAAAATATTAAAAAGAAAATATACAATTAATAGTGTTTAAAATAAATAGAGATATGATTTGTACTTCAATTAAAATACACACCATAACCTTCCAACAGTGCTCTTACGCATACTTTCGGTCCATGCCGAAGGTGAATTAAAATCCAGACCATGGTTGTACTCTATTTGCTGGAACCGACTGCACCTCATGTAAAAACAATTATGGTACTTGGGGTAGTTTCATCTCAAGATCTGCTACGGGCTTAATCTCGGCGCAGAAGCCTCAGACTGAAAATTTTTAAGATTTTTATCTGTTTTAAGTGTGATCTAAATGCAATTAATGAAATATTCTTACCTTTATGTAAGACAACTCTAAAAAAATGTAAATACGGGAAACTTTTGGCTGTTGAACTGTTGACTTTTCTCCTTTGAATTTAACTAAATTTTGCCTATTATAAAAAGAGCAATAAAAATTTTACTATATTTTGCAATAATATTTTGACACTTACCATTATTTAACATGGATAATCAACAAATTATTGAGAATTGTAAAAATGTTTTTTTTTTTTTTTTTTGGATTTAATTTGTTTGATTTATTTTTAAATGTCAAGAACTTTTATTTTGAAAATTTTGTCAAACATTTTGTTTATAAATTTTTTATATTTTTAATTTTATTTTTTTAATATTTTTTTTTTTTTTTTTGTAAAAGTGCAAATTAACAACAAACACTTTTTATCAAAGAGAACAATTTATTCAATATTCAAAACTTTTATACGAAATGTAGTAAAAATAGAAAAATTTAGTTAATATATCATGTTTGTATAAGATTATTGAAATGAGATCATTATTTAACTCCTTTAAAATTGTGTAGCATTTTAATATCCAAAGTATAAAGTATTTTCATTATATATGTATGTGCAACCATTTATATCTCACATTAAATCGTAACTATTTTTTATGTATATTATTTATCCGATTGCAAAGTTTAAAGTGTCAATTGAAAGCTCTTAGTAGTGCATTTATAAAAAAATAAAAAATATAAAAGTTTCACGAACGTAATTTGTAATTATAATTTTGTAAATTTGTAAAATTTTTTCTGTGTTAATAGCCGGTCTTTGGCAATTTTCAGCTGAAATAGAAAAGTTTTATAAATTTTTATTAAAAAAAAAAAAAAAATTAGCGATAAGGAAAAATTTTAAATTTTAAACTATTTGGGTTAAATATTAATCACAAATAAGTAATTACATGTCGGGTTAAAAATAAGTAGTCACATAACGACTTCTGTGTAATGCAAATGGTATGTTGTTGTCATTGAAAAGTAACTACATCCGTAACTATATGCCATTACCAAGTTTTTGCTGGGTATGTATAAGCTGTATGTATGTATAAGCTGTATGTATCATATTAACTATTTTAATAGTTTAAGATAATATTTTTTAAATAATAAAAAATATTATTAAAATTTTATTTTCTTATGCATTTTATTTTTTTTTTTAATTTAAATTTATAATTTTTTACTTATTTGTTTATTTTCGTTCTTACCAAACTAATTTGTCTTAAAAATTATTTTTAATTATTTGAAATTTATACAAAAAGTACCATGATTTTATTTACTTATGTAAAATTTTTATTTGCTTTTAATTTGGCCACAATAAATAACGGTTTTTTGGTTTAATCTTTCTAACAACTCTTACTCCCCCATTTACAGCTGCATGTTGCCAACAATTAAATAAGAAATAAAGGGGTTTTTTCCATGTAGTTGTTGTGGCAATAAATTTATGTTTTGCTTTTGGTAAAAGTATCTGGGTATCTGTTAAGTATTTAAAAAGTATCCATGTAAGAAGAGTTTATTTGGTTTTGTTTATTAGATAAATGAATGTAAATATTTATGTAAATAATAAACAAATACTGAGTAATGTTAAAAAAAGTAATTTTACTTTTTTAAAATATTTTCCTTTTTTTTTTTTTTTTTGTGGAAGAAAATAAATATTTATTTATAGACAATAATTTTGGGATGATAAGATAACATTTTTTCTTAAACAGCAATTTTAAGATGGTTTTTTGTGTATTAGAAATATGTTAAATAAATAAAATACAAAATACTTTTAGAAGAGTCATAATTGTATATAAAGGAATAAATATTTATATAGCAAGAAATTGAATAATTTTTAATTAATTAAAAGAAATAAAATATTTCTAGATTTATTCAAGTTTAACTGCAATTTATTATACATTTTTCTATAAAATTCTATGATTTTTAAACATTTTTTATAAATATAACAAATAGTATTTAAAAATTAGACAAACACTGTACAACTCATTATACTTTTTCTGAAATCATTTCTCAAAATTTCCATAGATTTTTCATTTTAATTCAAAATATTAACAAAATATTTATAGATGCAGATTTTTCTACAAAAAATTCAGAGAAAATTAATCAAAATTCATGTAAAACAAAGTAACTGACATAACAATTACATGTAAATACAGAAAAAAAAAAAAAAAAAAAAAACAATTAAAAATTTTTTATTACCTAGATTCCTTATTCTTGACAAATATTATTTCTTTAATGTATTTTTTTTTCGTTTTGGCGTTTTTTTTTTCATTTTAGTGATTAATTAAATATTTTTTTATTTTCTAGATTCTTTATTCTTGACGATTATTATTATTATTTTTTTTCGTTTTGGCGTTTTTATCATTTTAGTGATTTTGATTAGACATTTTTTTATATGTGTACGATTTTTCGTTTGTTGATTTTCTTATTTTGGCGTTTTTTCGTTAAATCTATTATTTTTATTTTGGCTTTTTTTCCTTTGCTGATTTTTTTCGATCCAACTCTTCCGATCCGACTTTTTGCTATAATTTTTTTTTAGTTTTGACGTTTTTTCATTTGGACAATTTTTTGGCTTTGGCGATTTTTTTTTTTAGCTTTTTGGTTATTTTTATGTTCTAACGGTTTTTATTATTTCAGCGTTTTTCCTTTCTGGTGATGTTTTCCGTTTTGGCGATTTATCTGTAAAATAAATATTTTCGGTTCTGAAGGTTTTTTTATTTTGATATTTTTCTTGTTTTTTGTAAATAAAACAAATCAACACTTTTTTTATTTTCCTAGATTCTTCATTCTTGGCGATTTTTTTCGTTTAGACGTTTTCTATATGTGTAAGCTTTTTTTCGCTTGTTGATTTTTTTCTTACACTTTTTGTTAAACGATTTTTTTATTTTGGCATTTTTCCTTTAATATATTTCATCGTTTAAACTATTTTTTATTTTGGCCACTTTTTCCGTTATGACTGATTTTTCGCAGATTTTTTCCATTTTATTGATTTTTTATGTAATTTTTTGTTTTGGTGTTTTTTTTGGCGATTTTTTTTTTGCTTTAACTCTTTTTTTCCACTATTTGCGCTGATTTTTTTTATTTTCACGTTTTGTTCGTTTTGGCGATTTTTTAGTTTTTGGGTAATTTTTCTGTTCTGATGGTTTTTATTATTTTAGCCTTTTTCTTTTTTTGGCGTTGTTTTCCGTTTTGGCGGTTTATCTGTAAAATAAATAGTTTCGGTTCTGACGATTTTTTTTCGTTTTTGTAAATAAAACATATCAACTCTTTTTTTCCTAGATTCTTAATTCTTGGCAACTTTTTTCGTTCTGTTTTTTTTTTTTTATTTTAGTGATTTTTTTCGATTAGGCGTTTTTTTATATGTGTACGATTTTTCGTTTTTTGATTTTGTTTTTTTCGTCGAACCAATGTTTTTATTTTGGCGTTTTTCCTTTTTGGTGTTGTTTTCCGTTTTCCGCGATTTATTTTTATTTTAGGGATATTTTCAGTTCTGAAGTTTTTTTATTTTGACGTTTTTCTTATCATTTTTTGAATTTTTGTTTTGTTCTGTTTTGTTATTTTTTTCATTTGGGAGATTTTTTATTTAGATTAGTTTTCCATTCTGATGGTTTTTCTTATTTTTGGAGTTTTCCTGTATTGTTTATCCGTTTTGGCGATTTATTTACATTTTATATTCCGGCGTTTTTTTTTAATTTTTTCCGTTTTTTGGAAATTTTTTATTTTGACGTTTTTTTTTAACAATTTTTTATTTTAGCGTTTTTTTATGTTTTTCCGTTATAGATATTTTTTTTCGTTTTGGAAACTTTTCCGTTCTAAAGGTGGTGTTTTTCCCCTTTTTTCTTTTTTCTATTTGATGTAAATTATTAAATGTCAATATATATATATTTTTTTTTTTTTTTTAATTTAAAAAGATAATTAAACAAAATTAAAATTAGCCTGAAGCTAAAATGACAGTTTTAGTATATATTTTGTTATTATTATAATAAGTTACTATGATGTTCAATTTGTAATGAAATCCCTTAATATTTAGTTATTTTTTAAACAACATTCAATTATATTTTTGCATTATTTTTCATGTTTTGAAGAAACGTGTATTTATAGCCAGTATTTATTTTGCTAATAAGTATTTTAATATTTGCCTTATTACACAAACAAACATCTAAATAATTGGTTTCCTTTTTAGGATTTTCATTTAATATTTCAAGTGTTTTTTATATTTATTTTTCTATTGTATGTCGGTCTTTCCGTTTTTTTTTTTTTTTTTTTTTTTCTATCTAACATTTTAAAAACCAAAATGTTGTTGCTATTATCTTTAGAGGCGCGTGTTTGGCATACACAAATAAATTAAAATAAATTGTTTGTACCCTTAAATAGGTGGGGTTTTTTTTTTTTTTTTGTTACCAAAGATAATTTTGTGCATATGGAATAATTAATATAAAATGTAATTAAAAATGTAGAGTTTTTAAAAACTGTCATGTGAAGTCATTATTAAGTAATAGCAATTTGAACTTTAAATATTAAAAAGAAAGGGAAGTAACACCTTAAAAAGCAAGTTGGAGAGGGGAAATGAATTTAATCTAAAAAAAATTTTCAAAAATATGATACATCACAAGTTGGGGTAAAATGTGTCAAAAATGGCTATTAATTGAATTCTGAAATTAAAATTTTTGTAATAAAGTTGGATAACGAATAAAAACAGACAAAATTATGTATCAATATCAAGTAGAATCTTCAAACTAGGTTGTATTATTTTCTTATAAAGAGTTATCAAAATTAAACATTTTCTTAAATTTTTGAAAAAGAGTAAAAAATTTATTTTTTTTATTTTATTTTTTTTTTTTTTTAATAAAAAAAAATAAAGTAAAAATTTAAAATGGAAACATCAACTCCAGGTATTTAAGTGTTCTTTTCTTCAAGTATTTGTGAATTATATTTTGTCCCAATATTTTTGTTAATTTTTTTTAAATTGCTCTAAAATACAC
The DNA here is from genome assembly GCA_951394005.1 of Protophormia terraenovae. Classification (NCBI taxonomy): domain Eukaryota; kingdom Metazoa; phylum Arthropoda; class Insecta; order Diptera; family Calliphoridae; genus Protophormia; species Protophormia terraenovae. Next base: position 35,439,092 of record OX596073.1, read on the forward strand.
TAATTTTCCACTTTCATGGAATGCAACTTAAAATGTTACAGGATGTTTGTTCTAAATATTTTCTTAAAAATAGTACATATTGTCTACTTTGATATTATGAAAAAAAAATCATGCGCATGTGTAGCCAGATTTGAGAAATCAATTTTTTTTTCGAGAAAACTCCTGTAGATTTCATACAAAAACATCTTAAGTGCATACATTTTCTTTACTTTATCAAACATTAAACAGTGGGGCAAAATAGAAATAAATCTCTAGATCCTTTATACCCTTCAGGAGTGGAGCTATGGGGGTTCAAAATAGGGTACAAATGTAATAGAAAATGTTTAACCACTAGCGATTTTTTGTTCCTTAACCCGTTTCCAAGATTTTTATATCACCTAAAGTCCTTTATAAATCCTTTAGAAAACACGTTTGCATGTAATATTTCTCTTATACATTCTTCGAAATATATTCATTTAAAATTTCTACAATTTCAACTTTGCAAAATGTTGGTCAAGTATATATATTCCAACATTTTCAACTGATTTTATCATATTTGCAATTTATTAAAGAATAAAATTATCTATTGAATAAAGAAAATTTTAAGTCGAAAAATATACGATTTTGAATTGGCATGTTTGAAAAAAAAACCCAACAGACAGACGGAAGGACGGACATTAGAAATCTCTTAAAATTCAAAAAATATATTAATTGTTTAACTATTTTGCAATATAAAAACTAAATCTAAATATTAAAGTATTGATACTACCTTTCCCTGAATTATGCATAATTCATGCATTTAACCCAAATGTATACACATTCTGCCAAAAAATATTTTAGAATTCTAAAAATGCTTTTTTTTTACTAACTAATAAATAAAAAAATAGAACGTGATCATCAAAAAATCAGATATCACCTTTTCCTGAATTAAGCGCTATTCTCGAACCATTTAATCCAATTGTACAGACAGACGGACGGACATTACCATTCAATCAAAAAAATATCTCTTAATTCTAAGAATTAATTTCATTTCTAACTAATAAATAGAAAAATCGTAAGTGATCATTAATGTGTTGATATTACCTTTACCTGAATTATGCATAATTTTCAACCCATTTAACTCTAATATATAGAGGGAGGGACATTACCATTCTGCAAAAAAAATCTTATAAAACTTTACTAAATATTCAATAAAAAATAAAATGTGATCATTAAAATACTGATATCACCTTTCGCTGAATTAATCGCCATTTTCGACTCCTTTTACCCCAATGTTCGTCGATGAGATTTTAACAGATGATGTAAATGATTCTAAATTGTAGATTTTCATCAAAAAACTAATTTCGAAAATTTTGTGGGTTACGATACTTTGGCAGTCACGGCACGATATACTATATGGTTCTTTTCACCAAATACAATTATTTTAATAAAATTCCAAATTGAGACACCACAATTACAATCTAAACATTATATTTTTATATTTGCAACAGTTGTTTTCAATCAAATTAAAAAAGTTCAAACATCTTTAAAACGAGTAAATTAAGAAAATCTTTAATTAACTCGAATAAATTTTTATTCGAAATTCCTGATTTAAATTTAAAAGGACAATTATTTGAATTTAATTTGTCGATTAATCGAAAGTAAATTATGCAGCACAAATATCTTTAAGAGATTTAAGAGATATCATACAGGAGTAAGTATATTTATTTTTATATTTGCAAAGTTTTAAAATCTTTGAAATCGGACTTGATTTGTAGATGCTACGATTTTATGAAACTTTTTCATATACGAGGTGGTCAACTTTAATACCCTGTAGCTTATCTCGTATTATTACTTGGTGAGTACAGAAGATTTTTTTCAAAGCTTAAGTTCTCCTCTATAACTCTCTTATATATTTCAATTCGATCTGTGCAGTAGTTTAGAGGATACAGATTTATTATCAAAATTTTTACGATCGGCTGCCATCGTTTTAGTGATATTCCTATTTTTTTATTTTTATATTAAGTTTCCATATGTAACGTATTGAAAAAATCGTCTAAAACCCCATAAATATATTTTATCTTGGGTGCTCATAAGATTTTGAGTCGATCTAACTATGACCGTCCGTCTGTCCATCTGTGTGTCTGTTAGAAGAAGAGTAGGGCTCGGGGCAGAACACATATGAAGGCCAAATCTTGCTCAAATATTTATCTTATATGATTGGTATTAAAAATTAACAAAATCGGTCAATAAACAAAAAAGTTATGGGTCACACAGAGTGTCCGTTGTAATTCCACTTCATACTTTTCCGCTTATATCTCTTACAAAAAACATATACACCAACGAAATTTTTTGCAAATAGTTCAAGGATCGATATAAACTTGTAATCTAAAAAAATGGACATGATCGGCCCACTTCATCGCCTAATTCCCATACAAAGTCAAGCCCAATATAACATTCTCACTTGTTATTTTCTTGTTTTTCGAAAGGGTCATATTTCGAGATTGTTTGTTATAGATTCGGGTTATTTAAGGAAATTTTCAAGATTTTGTTATTTATATACCATTTTAACTTTTTAATGATACAAAATCATCTATAATTTCCTTAATTCTCTGTTACACACTTCTTTTTCTTACTCCACTAACTTGTGTAACAAAAAAAAAAAAAAAAAAAATAATCCAGTTACATGTTAATTTCTACAGAGTGTGTGTGTTTTTGTGTGAGTGTTATTCCTTACATTATTCTCTTGTTATAAATTTTTAGCTTTTATGTTGTATGTGGTTTTGTTTCTACTTATTTTGTGGCTACCAAAAGCCAAAAAGAGTAATATTCTTTGTAGTTTATAGTAAAAAGATGTAAATGTACTCATTATCTAAAAAAAAAAAAAACAAAAAACACACACACAAACCAACAAACATACTCAAACAAATGTATTGTACTCAAATACACTCTTCAAATGCATTGTGGTGTTAAAATGTTACATTATATGCATGCAAGTACATACATTCACACTTATGCATAAATACTTACTTACATATTTGTGGAGAAATAAAACACCTTTTGTAATTTAAGTTTTTGTTATTGTTGGGGTTTTGCGTATGTTACAAAAACAAATATACCTATATATGTATTTATAAATATACCAACAACACTCACAGTATGCTCCAAAAAGCATACAAGTAAAATATGTTTTGTTGTTATTTCTTCTATTATTGTTGTTGCTGCATGCATGTCACCTGGCTCAATACCTTTTTATACAAATACAAAGATTGTTTTTCTTTTTCTATACTTTTTATTTCATAAGTAATTTTTTCTTTTTATTGTTTGAACATTTTAACAAATTGTTGGTTTGTTGAGTGGGTTTTATTTCTTTTCTCTTGATTCTTTTAGTTGAGTTTGTGTGTAAAAGAAAATCATTTTAACATGAATAAGAAATTCATGTAAATGCTTGACTTACAGTATTTTATGTTGGGCTTAAAAAACAATTTTGACTTTAACATCATGTCATGGCAAGTAGTATAAGCCAGTGAACAATTGAAATGGAATTTTAAAACAGAATCTCTTGTTCTATTTAAAAAGGGGCAATGGTTGTACAAAGATAATAATTTGTATTAGTTGCTTAACCTTTTTCAAACTTTTCTTAAGTTTTTAATAAAAACTTTCCTTTAATTACTTTATAAGACAAGTCCACAAAATTCCATAATTTTCTCCGTTTCCTGAAACACTAACAATTTAAGGACAAAACAGTGTCAAAAATTTAGATTTGACTAATTGTAACTAAATCTGTTATGTATTTTTAACAAAATTAAAATTCCCATACATTTTTAGAAAATCACCAAAATTTCCCCAGACCCTTAAAAACAATAAAATTTGAAAATTTTTAATAAATATAAATATTTTTATTTAGCCAAACCCTACATTAAATCCTTATAATAAGTTTTAACTAATATCTTCATTTTTAATATGAAACACTGAATCCTAAAATAATTTAAAAAAAATCCCATAAGATAAACGAAAAGCCAAAATTTTTGTAATTATAATTATTATAACATAAAAACACTTTATGAGATTAAAAAGACATATTCCCAAAAAATGTAAGAAAATCCCTCAAAATTTTCCCAGTAAAAAAAAAAAAAACTGGGAAATTAAAAGTAAAATTTTCTCATGACAAAAAAATAATAAAAAACAAAAACTATCACATATAACATAATAACAAATAAATAATTATAAAATTATTTAAATAAATATTTAAAAACATTAAAGGAAATACTAGAATCTGTTTTAAGTACCAGGGATTATCCAAAAAAAAATAATAATAATAATAATAAAATAATATTTAAAATAAAATCAAAATATTAAATAAAATATACATGTTTTTCAAAAATAAAGTAAATTATAACTTTTTTTAATTTCCAAAATTGTTTTTAAAAATCCTCAAAAATTTAAAAAATCCCGGAAATTTCTAATTTGTTAAAACCGACGAACTGGACCTTAAATTATATTTAATGTTAAATTAATTGATAAATTAAATCTGAATAAATATTTATTTTAAATTCCTAAAACGTTAAAAAAATCCCCCATAATACCAAAAGAATCTCTAAAATTTATATATTTCAGCGGAAAAAGAAAACACATGAAAAGTACCAAAAATTGCACTACAAAATTATTGAAAACAGTTTCGTGCTTTAAGGAATTTAAATCTTTAACAAAATCACAGAAATTCCCTTAAAAAATAGGATATCCAGTCTTAAGAAACTATAAAACAACAAATGATTTAAAACAATTTATTTAAAATAAATAAATAAAAAATAATAATATATAATTTTATTGAATTTTTAAACAAATTAAAAAAATTTTAAAACCTTTTTATTTCCCCGCAATTGTAAAAAACAAAAATTAAAGAGGTTAACAAAATCCCAGAATTTTGAAAATAACAATAAATGTAGAACATTTAGTTTCCTAAATCAAAATAAAACATTTTTTTAATTCCTAAAAAGTTTAAAAAAATCCCCGAAATTCCCAAAATTTATATTATATTAATTTTTACGAAAATTTAAAATTTATTAAGAAAAAAAGTATCAACTAAAAAATTAAAAGAAAACGAAATTAATTTTACGCTTTTCCTAGAATTTTGAACAAAATCCCTTAAATAACTGAGATTGTTGGAATCCCAAGAACTATTAATATAACAACTTTTGTAGAACATTTAGCTTTTAAAAAACTAAAGTAATTCATTTTTAATTGCTAAATATTAAAAAAAGAAAATCAACTCGGAAATTTGTCCCATGTCCTTTACATCCCCGGACATAGATAAATGTTAAACATAATCCCAGAATATTGAAAATAGCAAGTAATATAAAACATTTATCTTCTTAAATCAAAATAAAACATTTTTTATTTTAATTATTAAAAAGTTTAAAAAAATCCCCAAAATATAATTTATTAAAAATAATAAAATCCGCACTAAAAAGTTTAAAAAAATAATTTCGAGTTAAATTCCTAAAATTTTGAACAAAATCTCAGAAATTCCATTTAATTGCTTGGATTTTTCGAATCCCGAAATCTATTATAATTCTAGAATTTTTAAAATAACAAATTATGTAGAACAAGCTCCTTAATACAAAATAAAAAAGTTAATTTCCTAAATAGTTTAAAAAATACCCAAAAAATTAAAGGAAATTCCAATTTTTTAATTTCCTTAAAATTAAGCTAAAAAAAATCTGCACTAAAAAGTAAAAAAAAACATAAAAAAACATAAAAAAACTTAAAAAAAAAATCTCAAAAATTCCCATAACTGGGATTATTGGAATTTCAAAAACTATTAAAATTTTAGAATTTCTAAAACAACAATTTATATACATTTTACTTATAAAAACAAAATTAAAATTTACTAAAATATACAACATATATTAAATAGTCCTCAAATAAATTCCCATAAACATTTAACAAAATCCCAGAAATTTTGGAATTTGGAATTTTGAAACTGGAATTGTTTGATTTACTTAAACAATTAAAATAAATGCAATAATAATCATTTTTTGAAACTAATTAGATTACATTTCTCATAATTCCTAAATTATTAAGAGAAAATTCCCGAAATTTCCCACAAAAAAATTTACACAATTCAAGTATTTCCCCGTAATAAAAGCAAACAAGGAAATTATGAAATTAGTACTTAAAGAAAGTCCTAAAAACAAAACAAAACATTTTACAACTCTTAAAATAATTTAAAAAATTCCCTAAAAATTTTAAAAATTTATTTATTTCCCCAGAAATCTAGAATTTGTAAAAAAAAAAAAAAACAAAAATTTAATTATATATCGATTAAGTGGGGTCCAACAAACATTTAAAGGAATTTCAGAATTTCTCCTGAAAAAATTGAATTTTAATAAGATCCCAGACATTTTCCTAAATACCCGGGATTTCTAGAAATTATCAAATTTTAAATACATAATTGAAGAAAATTTTTTAAATAATTATTTTTTGTAACTCGTAAAATAACTTAAGAAAATTTCCAAAATCCCCCGATTTTTTTATTTTTATTTTTTTTTTTTTATTTTTGTGGAAAAAGAAAATTTGTTAAAAGAACAGAAATTTAAATAAAATTTTTTAAAACAGTTTGCAGAGTAATTCCAAAAATTTTGTTTCACAAAATCCTAGAAATTGCCTTAAATAACGGGGATTGTTAGAATTCCATCAAAGTCAAAGTATAACGTTTTTACAATATATTAACGTACATTTTTTTATTCAATTTCTTAAAACAATTAAAGAAAAAAAAAAAAAAAATTTCCAAGATTGCTGGAAATTTTCCGAAATTATATCCGATACTTTTTCTCAAGTTAAAAACTATATAAAAGAAATTAAAAGCGGAAAATTCAAATATAAAAGATCCCATAAAATTTCCTTAATTACTAGAAATTGTAGGAAACTCAAATTATTAAAATGTATTTAAAATCTTGAACATTTGCTTATTTGCCCTTTAAAAGACACAATATTATCACTATGAAACTGTTTAAAAAAGAGTTCAGAGGAAAATCTTTGCAAAAAATTATACCCTCAAATATAAAAGAATTTTGAAATGTTTAAAATTTTTAAATTTATTTACTTATTCAAAGTTAATAATACCTACCCAGCAAAAACTTTGGTTGCCATGTAATGAGTTAAGAAGCTAAAATAAAGGCTCTCCACTACTTACACATTAGCTGAATAACTCATTATTTTAACACGGTGATGACATTAGAGGCAACTACTTACCCTATACATTACTTAGATGTCATTACAATAACTAATTACTTCCAAGCTAAACAGATTGATTTTAAAGCATTGATTAGTAATAACAAAAGGATCTAGTTACAGTTTTGGTTATAAATAAGTAATGAAATGTCAGGATATTAAATATGTTTTTATACCCACCATCAAAAAGATGGGGGGTATATTGATTTTGTCATTCTGTGTGTAACATGTCGAAGGAATCATCTAAGACCCCACAAAGTATATATTTTCTGGGTCCTGGTTAGATTCTGAGTCGATCTAGCTATGTCCGTCCGTCTGTTGAAAGCAGAATAGGGCTCGAACGGGACAACGTAGGAGGACGAAATTTGGCACAAATTTCAATCCCAAACAAACCTATATAAGGTTTGTTTGGGATTGAAAATGGTTAAAATCGGTTAATAAACAAAAAAGTTATAGGCAAAAAACTAGAAACACAGGGTGGATATATTGATTCGGCCGGGCCGAATATAACATTCGCGCTTGTTTTTTTTTTTTTTTGTTTTTGTAAAAATATTTTTTAAATTTTAATTTAAAAAACATAACAACAACCATAAATGTAATTATGATAAATGTAATAAAAATAAACTACTTTAGATTACAAATTAATTCATAAGAAAAATTTGCGTTTCATTTATGTATCCCTTCTTCAAATATATGAATTGGTAACTGCATTATAAAAATCAATAAAAATTAATATTTTCAAAAATCTGATCAAAAATAATTATGTATTTACATTCGGGTTAAAAATAATTATTTACTAAACAACTTCTGTGTAATGCAGACAGTATGTTGTTGTCATTACAAACCCAGTAAAAACTTTTTGGTTTTCGGTAATGACGACTACTTATTAAAGTACTTTCCTGGAAAGTAGGCGTCATTATTATTTGCCTTCTCTACATTACATAAATAAGTACTCAATAGTATAATTGCAGAGTAAGTTACAATCACATGGATCAGTTGTCTAGAGCGCAGGATTAGCAATCAGAAGGTTACCGGTTCAACCCCATTCTGATGCTATTAGTTTTTTTAACAAAATGTTTTAAAAATATATTTTATGCTAAAACAAGTTTTTTAGCTTTGAATATTAAGTGCGAGATGGTGTACTGAGTTAGTCGTTAGTCATTGAAAACGACAAGTTAAAAGGGTCCCAAGTTCAAAACTCACTGACGGCAAATTTTTTCGTTTTCATTTTTATTTTTGTTTAGGTACATATTTTTTAGTATCACTAGAGTCTAAAAATAACTACTAGAATTCATGGACAACTCGAACAAAAATAACTAGTTATTGAGACAAAAAATAAGTAGTTTATTTTTATTTCCAATTATACCTGCTAGCTTACCAGGAAAGCAAAGTTTTTGCTGGGAAGTAACTACATCTGTAACTACATGTCATTACTAAGTTTTTGCTGGGTATTGTTATTAAAAGAGAAGAACAAACTATAATTTTATTTAAAAACAGCTCAATGAAAATTAATTTAAAAATTTATTTAAATTCTTAAAATTTGCTTAACTTTATTTACCTCATTATTATGAACTTTATGACTTATAACAAAACCATAACATTATTATTATTTTTCTTTTTAGTTAATATTCTAAAATCTAATTGTTTAAGCTATTGTTATGACAAATTTTATTTTAATCGGTTCATTAGTTTAAAAGTTCTTGTATTTTATTTAAAACTATTCATTTCCTTTTAATTTGTTTTGTAAGAAATGGATTACAATTAAATCTCTACTCATTTAATCATCCCTGTAATAATTCTCCCACACACATGCAAGCATACCTTACATACATACATACATACATACATACATACATACATACATACATACATACATACATACATACATACATACATACGTACATATGTGGTTACATATGTAAATAATAAAAATAACACCTTTCTTCTCCTTGTCATTCCTCTTTGTTACCTTTGTTAAGTTGTTATTGTTTTCTTTTACAAGCTTACGTGCTATAAGTGCTGATGTTTTTAAGCTTATACTTACTCATTCTGAAAATATTTTACTCACTCACTTACTTACCTTTTTGACACGTTCCACAGTAGGGTTAATCACTAAAAAAATATAAATAGAATAGATTTCTTAAATTTAGTAAAAAATTATAGTAAAATCTTCAGAATGCTATTAATCACTGATATTTTAAACAATTTCTGGGATTTTGTATAAAATTTTAGGAGTTGTACTCTAAACCGTTTAAACAATTTTTGAGGTTTTATTTTTTGTTTTTTAAACAATTTTCGGTTTTTGGAAAAATAGATAAATTTTAAGAAACTGGAAACTATAGGAGAATTTCTGGGATTTTGCAAAAAAATTTAGGAATTGTGCTCCAATTAGTTTAAAAAAATTATTTAGTTTAATTTTTTTACAATTTTTGATTTTTGGAAAAATATATTAATTTCAGGGAAATTTTGGAAGTTTTCTTAAATTATTTTGGGAGTTGGGAGACTATATGCAAGCAACATACATTTGCCTTGAATCTTTTTCTGGGTATTTAACTCTTAGTTCAATTTATTGTCCACCACGATTTTCAATGACCAAAGAAAATTTTGAAGAATTCTTTAATACACTAGGAGATCGTTTCCTGGCATGTGGCGACTACAATGCGAAACACACTTACTGGGGTTCCAGATTGATAAACCCCAAAGGTAGACAGCTATATAAAGCTCTAGTTGATCGCAACAATGGCTTGGATTTTGTGTCCCCTGGACACCCAACTTACTGGCCGGCTGATCCTAGAAAGATTCCAGATCTCATTGATTTTGCCATTTCTAAAAATATTATTCGAAACTCAATAAGTACAGAAATTTCAAATGATTTATCTTCTGATCATTCTCCCATAATATTAACTTATTATGGAAGAACTACTATATCAAAATTCCCCATGAATACTTCATATACTACAAATTGGTTGAAATATAAGAAATACATAAGTAGTCATATCCACACAGACCTTTACCTTGGTATTCATTTGGATAGACGACTTACTTGGCGTCGACATATAGAAACCAAGAGACTTCATATGAAGTTGAAAGCTTCTAGCCTTCATTGGTTAATAAACAGTCAATCAAGACTAAGCCTTGACAATAAAGTCATCCTGTATAAAACCATATTAAAACCAATTTGGACTTATGGCATCCAATTATAGGGTACTGCCAGTAATACCAGCAATGATATTATACAGAGGGCACAATCGAAAATTCTTAGAACTATGACGGGTGCACAATGGTATATAAGAAATGAGAATATCCATAGGGACTTAGAGATACTACCACTAGTAAAAGAAGAATTTAAAAAATGCAGTGAAAAATATATCCAGAAACTTCAAACTCATCCAAATCCACTCGCTGGACTCCTTGCTGAACTGCAGACATATTCAAGGCTTCGTAGAGCCGACCTACCCCCCCGCTAATGAGAGGCCTGTTTACAACATAGCTCTCCCTAGAGAGTAGATATTTTTTAAGTTTAGTTTTAAGATTTAAATACTTACTGTGAGGCCTAATAAAGGCAGATTCAGTAAATAAATAAAAAGTAAATATAAAAAAAAAAAAAATTTTTTCCTTAAAGTAAATATTTAATTATATATTAATATTTAATTAAATAATAAAATAAATCCCGTTTATTTTGAGGAATTTCTGGGATTTTTTCAAACAATTTTAGGAATTTTACTTTAAATTGTTTTAAATAATTTTGAAGTTTTATTTTAGTTTTTATTGCTTTTTAACAATATTTTTAGGAAAAATATATTAATTTCAGGTCATTTTGGAAATTTTATTAAATTGTTTTAAGAGTTACAGATTTCTTTTTAGGAATTCTCTTAAATATTTTAAAATTTGCTAATTTTTGTTTAAGAAATTTATAGAATTTGATTAAATTCCATTTATTTAAGGAAATTTCTAGGATTTTGGGAATTGTGGGAAAATTTTCTTAAATTTGTTTTTTTAATTTCTTTAACTAAATATTTTAAAATATGCTAACATTTTTAAAAGGAAATTTCCGGGATTTTATTAAATAAAATAAAGACATTATATCTAAATTTTAATCTAAAATATTTCCCGTTTCAGAATCTAAGATATTTTTTGAATATATTTTATAATTATTTTCGGAATTATAAAATTATTTTTTCTGCAGCATACTTTTTTTTTGTAACAGCACTTTTAAAGATACATATTTACCAATTTTTTTGTGATCATGCCCACTGTGCATTCTTCAATTAAATTTTAATTTTGTGGCTTTAAATGTTCCAGGAATAAAAATATAAACAAAAAGTGTAATCAAACACATGCACTCATATAGAAAATATAATAATAATGACTTCATTTTATGTCTCAGAGACATTGTCTCTTTAAGAGCAAAAAAAAAAAAAAAATTAAGACAGTTTCTGCTTAAGACAGAGTATTTTTTAATAAAATAAACAAAAACAAATAACGAGGAGCACTTTTAAGTTGCCAGAGATATTAAAAACTTTAGTTTGGCACTTTTTTTTTTTTTAAATTTAATAATAAATTTAAATAAATTTTCAATTTCTTTTTAAAGCTTTTTCCACAACTTTTAAACAATTTACCCGCTCTAATATTTATCAAATGCAGTTAAAATTACCTACATTTTCAAACCTTAAATCTAACATTTGCTACAAAAAAAAAAAAAAAAAAAAAAAAAAAAAAACAACTTGTCTTATGCCGCAGTAGAGTTTAGTTCATACATACAACAAAATCTCAATTTGTTGCAAAAATTCTATTCATTCTGCATGTTTACCTTGTAGTTCTTTTCATTTTTTCCTTCTTTCTTTTGCCTCTTGTTTGTAGTTTGCAATTTAACCAAGTATTATTAGTCAAGGTTTTTTTTGTTTGTTTGTCAGACAGTTAATATTTATGTGTGAGATGGGGGTATAAGCTTAGTCATCATCATTGTGTGTGTTTGTAGGCTAAAAAAGGATAAATATAAAGTGTTGCCAGATTTATGGGAAAAGTCAAATATTAAATATCTTCTTTATTCAGATTTTATTAACGTTGCACGGCTGCACTTCGTCGAATCGACGACGCAAAAAATAGTATTTTGAACACTAAATTTTTTGTAATAATGTGGACGGAAAAATAATTTTCTTTTTTGATTTCATTTATGTATATATAAATTAAATAATTCAAAAAGATCGATTGTGGAATGTTTTCAATATTATACCGTCATCGATTCGACGAAGTGTAGCCTTTTCGTAATGAAAATATGTATAGCCTTTTAGGGTTAAATACTTATAAGAAATTTTGCTTAAAATTAAATTTAAAAATTAAAAGAAATTCTCTAAATTATTTTGGGAATTACAAAAGTGGGAAGTGCATTCAGTTTTTAAATAATTTAAGGGATTTTTAGATTGTACGGCATTTCTTTAAATTATTATAGGAATTTACAAATTCAAGCTTTGTGTATTCCAACATTTCCCGCAATTTAAGAAATTTCTGGTATTTTACTAAATAATTTCGGGAATATTTATCTTAAGTAATTTAACTGCCTGACGTTTGTTATTTTAATATTTTATTTTTTTTTTTTATTTTCTAGGAATATCAAGACATTAAGGATTTTTAGCTTTTTGGACTCTCTTATTTTTTTTTTTTTTTTTGGGATTTGTTAAATATTTTTAGCAAATTTCACTCTAAAATATATTTAAATAATTTATTTATAAAAATTTTGTAAAACCTTACGTTGTTTTTTTTTTTTATTTACTGGAAAACTTATTTATTTCAGGGATTACGTGCTGAATGACCCTACGTTGCACGTTGGGGTAAAATGTATCAAAAGTGGCGATTAATTAAATTTTGAAATTAAAATTTTTGTAATGAAGTTGGGTACCAAATAAAAATGGACAAAATTGTCTATCAATATCAGTTAAAATCTTTAAGCTAGGTTGTGTTTTTTATAAGGAGCTATCAGTTAAAATGTTTTCACATTTTTGAAAAATAGTAAAAAAATTAAATTTTCATAAACTTTCAGTGTATTTATTTTAAATAAAACGTATTTTAAAGTAAAAATTGCAAATGCAACCATCAACTTCAGGTATTTAAGTTTAATTTTCTTAGTATTTGTAAATTATATTGTGTCCTAATATTTTTGTTATTTTTTGAAAATTGTCCTTAAATACACTAATTTTCAACTTTCATGGAATGCAACTTAAAATGTTACAGGATATTTGTTCTGAAAACTTTTTGAAAAATAGTACATATTGTCCATTTTAATATTGTGAAAAAAAAATCGTGCGCATATGTAGCCCGATTTGAGAAATTGATATTTTTTCAAAAAAACTTTCATTACATTTCATACAAAAAACAGCTTAAGTGCAGACAATTTCTTTGCTTTATCAAACATTAATCAGTGGGACAAAATCGAAATAAATCTGTAACTTCCAAACGGATGGTTGGATTTACATGAAATTTCACATAGTCGTAGCAGAGGATAGTAGCATTTCGAGTTTAGAAGCAGGCTCCCAAATACACTTCAGGAGCTGATCTATGGTTGTTTGAAATAGGGTAATAATGTCATAGAAAATGTTTAATTTTTTTTTCTTTCCCGATTTCCAAGATTTTTATATCACCTTAAAGTCTTTAGAAAACATGCTTGCATGTACTATTTCTTTTATATATTTTTCGAGATATATTCGTTTGAATTTTCAACAATTTCAACTTTACAAAATGTTGATCAAATCTTTTCCATAAATATCCGATTTTATATCAACCGATTTTATTATGTTTTTTGTAGTTTATTACAGAACAAATTTTTGTATTGAATAAAGAAAATTTGAAGTCGATATCTTCATTGGGTCAGAAAATAAACGATTTTGAATTGGCAAATTTGCAAAAATTAATAAACAGACGGACGGAAGGACAGACATTAGAATTCTTTAAAAAAAATTCTTTTAAAAGGTCAAAACTATATTATTTGTTTACTTCTTCACCAAAATAACAACTAAATCTAAAAACTAAAGTATTGATATTACCTTTCTCTAAATTAAGTGCCATTTTCGAACCATTTAACCCAAATATACAGACATAAGGACGAACATTACCATTCAACCAAAAAACATCTTATAATTATAATAATGCATTTTTTACTTAATAATATATAGGAAGCTTAAACGTGATCATTTAAGTGTTGATATAACTTTTCCCTGGATTATGCATAATTTTCGACCCATTTAACCCTAATGCATAGACGGACGGAGATTACCATTCTGTGAAAAAAAAAAAAATCTTAAAATGCTAAAATTGAATTTTTTACCTAATAATCTATAAAAAAAAAATAAAACGTGATTAAAATATTGATATCATCCTTCCCTGAATTAATCGCCATTTTCGACCCCTATTACCCCAATGTGCGTTGCATGGGATCTAAGGGGTTAATAAAAAAATTTAAAAAACGTAAAAACAGCTTTGCCCCTTCATTTTCAAATATCAATGTTTTCAAGAAATTAAAATTTGAAGTGCAAAAAAACTGCAATATTCTCGCTATTTTCATCAATTTAATTTAAATGTATATCTTTAGTTCCTAAAGTTCATCTATATTTAAAATTTAGTTAACGTACATATATTATTATTTATTAATATGGATATGCATAATATGGATAAGGGATTCCAGGTTATTTATTAATTTATTTAGAAAATTTAGAAAAAAGTTAATTATTTTTTCGTGGTTTTATTAAATTTCCAAGGATATATTTTAGACATTTTAGAATTTTATTTATGTTCTGGGCTTATTTTAAATCATTTTAAGAACTAAAGGAGTTTTCGGGATTTGCTTATTATTTTTAGGTATTTAGTGTAAAAAAAATCTTTTTAAATATATATTTATTTTTTAGATTTTGGACGCTCCTTAAATTATTTTAGTTATTTAGGGAATTTCAACATTTTATAAAATCAAAAGGTTGTTAGATTTCCAGAGAATCTTATTTGTTTTAATAATTTTTAGGGATTCCTGGGATACATTTTAAGGCTTCTGGTATTTCAACTTTCCCTGTTATTTAAAATAATTTTGTGATTTATTTTATTTAATTCTTAAAAATTTTATTCAAAAATCTTTTATAAAATAATTTAATAACTTTTTATTTCTAAAATTTTGGGATTTCTTTAAATTATTTTAGACATTTCCGTTATTTTGTTAAATATTTATAAAAATATTATTAAATTATTTTGGGATTTATTTATTTTTTTTTTTTTAATTTTTAAAAAGTCAAAATTTTAGATTAATAGTATTTTTTACTTTTTTCAATTATAAATGTATGTACATTTTCGAACATCCTTTTACAATCTGGCATCTCGTATTGTTAAGTTATTTGTCTTCTAATGGTGTTTATCGGGGTTGGAAAAATCAGTACTTTTTAATTTAAACAATTTCGTTTTAAAAAGCTGAAAATTAAACATTTGCTTATATTTAAAAATAATAGGTTTGTTCATTTGAAATTCTAGCAAAACTAGTAAAAAAGAGAAATTAAGAGAGAAAATAAATTTTATTATCAATAAAAAAATAAAATGTTTATTTTATTTTTTACTTATATTAAATAGAATCTTGGAAACATCTTAAAACTACTTATATAAGTTCCTTTGTAGATTTGTGCATGTTTTTTATTCTACTTAAGGATGTGTATGATTTTTAGCCTTGTTGTATATCATCAATAGTTCATGTCCGTCCATGTAAACTACAGTCTGATTTGGAACATCACTTAATGCAATTTGGTTCATAAAACTTGTATAATCCAGCGACGAATACTATTGTTAAAAATCTGTCCATTATTTCATCTATCTTTCATGCTAATGTCTTACCAGAATAGAGTTTTCAACACAAAGAAAATCTGCTGTAACCTTTAAACCACCACATATAATTTTTTAATATTGGTCTATAATTGACAATAAGCCTCATACAAAGACCTTCCCTAAATTACTTGAACGTACATTAATCAGGCAACAATGACAAATAAATAAAATCAATGTACTAAATTTTAAAAGGATCTATCCATAAATGACATGGCTTCCATAAAAGGACATTTTCGAAAATCACTTTAAGGTGCACTAATTACAATACAATTTTGTATTGTATTGATTTATAAAAGTATAAATCGCAATTCCAAAATTTACAAGACCTCATTCAAAATTGACCACAGGTTCCAAAAAAAGGTTTAAAAAAGTAAACATAATTTCTAATTATTTTGTTTCAAAATAAAATTCAATAGGAATTTGAAAATAAAATTTTTTACTAGTTTTACGCGCACAAAATATTCAAGTAAAATATAGCAAAAGAGAGAAATATTTTCTCTTGAAATGTTTACTAATTTTACTATTTTTATGTGCTTTCCGAGTAAAATACTTGCAAGTATAGTGAAACTAGTAAAAATATCATGCAAACGAACAGACCTAATGTTATTAAAGCTAAACAATCATAAAAAAAAATTAATTTTCATTCGTGCGATTAGAAAAATTATGTTTCGTTAAGTTTTTAAAAATGCCGAAAATATGGAAAAAGTGTTTGAAAATTTTTTTATATTTATAAATAGTATCATTTAAGCTAAACAATAACACTAAAAAAAACTTTTAATTTTAACGGTTTAAAAAATGAAGTTTCGTTAAGTTTTAAAAATCAACAAAATTAGGAAAATTTTCTTATATTTCAAAAGTATCTTATCTATTTTTACGAATATATTAAATATGTTATTCAAACACTTTCGGTTAAAAAGTAAAGTTTAGTTATGTTTTAAAAATCGTTAAAAATTAAACAAATTTTTAAATTTTAAAAGTTAATAATTGCAAATGCTAAAAATAGTTTATTTTTGAATCAAAAGTTTCGTTAAGTTTTGTTAAATTATCAAAAAGTTTATCTTAGCTAAAATAAATACATATTTCTAAATTTTAATTTTTAATGATACATTTATAAAAATAAAGTTTAATTAAGTTTTTAAAATCATCAAAATCAAGAACCTTTTCCCTTTTAACAATATTAATTTTAGTTCAAACTTTTAATTATTATAAAATATAGTTTCGTTAAGTTTTCAAAAAATACTAAAAAAATATTATCAATATTTTAATAAAAACATATCTGTTTGTAACAATTTTGTTCTAAAAAAAAAATTTTAAACATTTAATTTAAGCAAATATGTTATATGTTTTAAAAATCTCACTTTACCATCCCTGCGTTTGTTTGCGTGTTTTCCTCCTTTTTGTAATTCAGTCATAATGCCCAACAAGTTGTTTAGCTTTTATTGTCAAGTTAAGCTGTTCTAATGTGGCCTTTTGTATGTTGTTGTTATTGTAGTTTTGCTATTTAGTGTAGCTGCTACAAAATTGTTAGCTGGTTGCGTTTTATTTTTTTTACTATAATATTTTATAGTTGCAAACATATCATTTTATTTGCCAATGTCTTGTAATATTTTATTTTTGCTACCACTACATACTTCGCCAACATAATAACAAGCACAAACACTGAAACTACGTATATTTTTCCTTTTTGTAAACAGAGAGTATTATGAAAATATAGGTGTGTTAAGTGGTACAGAGAGAGAGAGAGAGAGAGAGAGAATGGGAGGTAAACAAAAAAATAAACATGAAGAAGAGTAGTTTAACTGTTAAAGCCAAGGCAAAATGTAAACAAAATACAACTACTACGACTTCTATTATAAAGTAAAAGCAATAATAACAACAACAACAAAATATAACCGTAGGTGTTATTATTTTTTTATTTTTTCTATTTTTGTAAACATTATTAAGTTCTTTTTGTTATTTGTTTTGTCATAATTGTTTTTGTTGTTGTTATTGTTGCAGCTGTATTTATTTATTATAAACTTGTATAAAATGGAAATAATAAATAAAATAAAAAAATTAAGTTTTTTTTATTTTTTTCTCTACCAAGTTTTATAGGCTTTTGTCAACGAAATGTGTGTTTGTGTAAAAGTATGAGTTCGTAAGTTATGTTTTTTATTGTTGTTATTGTTTGTAGGCCTGTTAAGTAATTTTTTTTACTTTAACTTAATAAAAGAATTATTTTATTAAATAAAAATATGAACGCATAAACAGGGGTAGAATCATAACAATTAGGAGAGAGCATGATAGTGACTGAGCATTAAAGGATTACAAAGAAATCATTTATAACATTAAAATAAAGACTATTAAATGAAAACCAATAAGGAAGATAAGGTAATAAAATAGGGACAAATTTGGTTTAAATTGAATTTAACAAATCTTTTTATTAAATTAATTTTTATTTCTTGAGTAATGAAGAGAATTATAAGACATTTTTCTTAAAAAAGAGGCTTTGTCATTTATGTTAATTACGACAAATAAAACTTGCTAATTAATAGACAGGGAATGATAAGCAAATTTTTATTAAGAAAAAAAAAAAAAAAGTTGGGCTAATCAAATTAAAGGTGAGACGAAATGTAAAGCGATAAAATTAACGAACAAAAATTAAAAATGTTGTTTTAGTTTTGTAATTAAGAAAAAAGTGTTATTAAGTTTTAAAAATCATAAAAATAAGGACAATTTTCTTGTATTTAAAAATTAAATTACCTGTTTTAATAGCATATATTAAATAAATAATTCAAACACTTTTGATTTATAAAATAAAGTTTCGTTTTTGAACCTGAAAGTTCAAAAATTTTCTAATGTTTAGAAATAGTGATATTTAAGCTAAATAATTAAAAAGAAAACGAAAATAAATGTTTAGTTCTAAAGGCTAAAGAAATAAAGTTTCCTTAAGTTTTAAAAATCATCAAAATTAGAAAAATTATATTCTTTTCTATAGATAGATTAACTATTTTAAAAGAATATATTGAATAAATGATTTAAACACTTTCAGTTTAGAAAATAAAGTTTCGTTAAGTTTTTTATATAGCCGAAAATACCCAAATCTTTCAATATTTAAAAATAGTGACAACTACGTTAAATAAATTCATAAAAAATTACTTTTAGATCTAAAGGTTTAAAAAAATAAAGTTTCGTTAAGTTTTTGAAATCATCAAAATTAGAAAAATTGTCTTATATATTAAAGATTGTCTATCGTTTTTAAACGAATATATCAAAATATTTATACAAACACTTTCGGTTTAGAAAATAAAGTTTCGTTAAGTTTTTTTAAAATTTTTAAAATTTAAAAATTAGTTTATATATAAATAAAGCTATGTAAGCTATATAATTTTAGAAAAAAGTTAACTTTTAGTTCTAAAGGTTAAAAAAATAAAGTTTCGTTAAGTCTTAAAAATTTTTAAAATAAGCAAAATTTTCCTCTATTTAAAAAGTATTTTATGTGTTTTGAAATAATATATTAAATAAATGATTTAAATAATTTCGGTTTAGAAAATAATGTTTCGTTAAGTTTTAAAAAATAACGAAAATTGGAAAAATTTCTTATATTTAGAAAAAGTGTTATTCAAGCTAAATTATTTTGGAAAAAATAAATTTTTATTTTCAAAGGTTAAAAAAATAAAGTTTCGTTAAGTTTTATAATTCATAAAAACTCAAAAAATTTTGCTCTTTTCTATAAGTAGTTTATCAATTTTAAAAAGATATGTTAAATAAATCATTCAAGAACTTTCAGTTTAAAAAATAAAGTTTCGTTAAGTTTTATAAAATGCTTAAAATTCGAAAAAAATAAAATAAACTGTTAAAAAAATAAAGTTTCGTAATTGTAAATAATCAAAATTACAAAAAGAAAAAAAAAACCTATTTTAAAAGTAAGAAAAAAATTTCAGTTAAATGTCCATGAATTAAAATTCAAATAAATTAATTTAAACATTTTTTTTATTAACTTTTCTTCAGAATTTTTAACACTGCAATTTGTAATATTAATTCCCTTTAATTTTTTAGCATTAATGTATTTAATGCTACATATTTTTTTGGAAAAATGAAAGGAAAATATATCTGTCAATTTTCTGTTCTTTTGAATACACCAAAAGGAAAAAAAATGAAATAGAAATCCAAATATCTATCATATAGTACAACTAACCACCATACAAAAAATTGTGCAAATGCAGCATAAAATATAAATTACAAAACCAACTATCAGTTACACTCACTCACTCGCATCCAAAAACACTATCAAGTTATTATGAATTATAACGAGTTTTATTTGGTCAAAAGAAAAAAAAAAAACAGTATTCAAATCACAAAAATAAATACAAAAGAAAGAAAAATTCTGCAAAAATTCCCTCAAAAAAAAAAAAAAAAAAAAAAAAAAAAACATACATACGTGGCATGCAGATGATATTAATAGGAATTTAAATACAAATATGTAACGGATGCGACTGACGCCGCAATACATTTAAAAACAGAATATAAATATACAATTACATAGAAATAATGTAGCCCAATTGACCACAAATTACTAAAACTAAAATAATACTAAACCAGCTTTTTGAAAACAAATTCTAAAGCCATTTTCATTCCATATGAAGAGCTCTTCTTTCTTAAAGTTTAGGTAATAAGGAGTGAGATCGAAAAAATCTTAACACACATTTTGCCTCATAACTTTTTTCGGAATCAATATTCTAAATTTTTTTTGATCTAGTTATCATGGAAAAATACTTCAGTTATTATTTTTAATAACAACTATGTTAATTTGTCCTTATTTAATCAAAATAAGTGACGAAAAAGATTTTCGTCCTACAAGTTATTAAAAAATTTCAAAAAATCCAAATAGGTCTTACAAATAATTGGCCACAGAATTAAATGTCGTCCGTAAAACCCTTTCTAATGATATTAAACAGTATCAGGAGAATTTGACTATAGATGTGAAACCTAGTTCGGTAAGAAAAAAGGACCACATGATATTGGGAAGGCCAGAAAATTGAAGGCATATTGAAAGGAACTCTAAACACATCTGGTAGAAAATCAGCTCAGTTTTCTCAGTGCTTCGACTATTTGGTACGAAAATTTAAAGCTAATGGGAAAATTTATAACATATAAAGTTCAAAAAATTCCAAACTGGAATTCTGCCAAAAAAAAAATTACAAAATAGGACTCGGAATTTAAAACCAAATTTCATACAAAAATACTCAAGTTGTATAATTGACGAAGAAACGTAGGTGCTGGCAGAATCTTCGCAGCTTGTGTCTCAAAAATTTTTATTGCTAATGCTCGAAGCAATGTTGGAGATAAGTTTAAGACCCAAAAGCAGTAAAAATTTCTTACAAAATTCATGGTATGACAAGCTTTTTGCAGTTGCAGCAAAACAGGAAAGTCATTTGATATTTGCAAAAATATTCTTAAGAAAGCACAACGTGTCCACATATTTTTGGACCCATTTGGTATCATGTCACTATGGTAAGAAAGCTCTGGAGTGGTACCAAATCAATAACATAGTTTTAGTACCAAGAGAGATCAATTTTCAAAATTGTCCATAGCTTAGACCAGTGGAGAGATATTGAGCTCTTGTGAAAAGTGAATTCAAGAGCACAAAAAAGATGTCCCAAAATACCGAAGATTTTAACAGAAGATGTGCACACTGTTCCAAAAAAGTGACTGAAGCAACTATTAAATCTCCAAAGAAAGGGTTTTCAAAAATGGTCCACAATTTTATAATTAGTGGTTAGAACCATAAAATTTATATATTTCTGTGATCTGTGCTAAAATATCAAATAACTAAAAAAATAATGAAAACTCTAAGATCAACCGTTTCCAAGTTATTGAATATTATGTATGTTAAGAATTTTTCGATCTCACTCCTTAATAAGAATAATTTCCGAATATTTTTATTATAAAAATTTTTGATCTCTGTTCTTGTTTTATTTTCATTAAAAAATTTTATTTCGAACATTTGGTCATTTGGATATAAAGATGTAAGATTATTTTCGTTTGTATGCGAATTTTTGTAATTTTTAGTTTAATTTATGTATGTTTTTTGCTTCTGCTGACTCAATAATGATTTAAAAAAATGCGACAGTTTGCTATTTCTTTGTGTATGAACAATTTTTTTTTTTCATTAACGAGTAAAAAAAGAAAAAAAAATACGTTTGAGGTATTACAAAAACAAAAAAAGTGAAGGTGTCATTAACAAAATTATTATCGGCTTTGTCGAATCTATATACTTACCATCAACTTTTTCAAATTTTATGTTATTTGGGAGGTGGGCGGACCACATCCATTTTTTGTTTCCGATTTTACAATGGTTCTTGAACTATTTGTATAAAATCTCGTTGACGTTTCACCACGCCCATGTTTGGTTTCCAAGTTTATGTTGACCCTCGAACTATCTGTAGAAAATTTCGTTATCGTACATGCTTTTGTTTAAGAGATATCAGCAGAAAAGTATGAAATGAAGCTATAAGGGACACCCTGTGTTTCTAGCCCATTACTTTTTTTGTTTATTAACCAATTTTGCACATTTTCAATACCAAACAAACCTTATATAAGATAAATATTTGAGCCAAATTTCGTACTCCTATGTTGTCCCGTTCGATCCCTATCCTGCTTTCAACAGACAGACAGACGGACATGGCTAGATCGATTCAGAATCGAACCAGAACCCAGAAAATATATATGTACTTTAGGGGTCTTAAATGATTTTTTCGACATGTTACACATGGAATGACAAAATCAATATACCCCCCATATTTTTGATGGTGGGTATAAAAATGCATGACTAAAATATATAAAATTTAAACTAAAAAAAATAAAAGGTTTAATCACAGTCTAGTCAATAAACCAGTTTAATATATAGTCTAGTCTATTCTTCAGTATATAGTCCATTCTAAAGTCTATTCTATTCTATTCTATTCTAGTCTATTCTAGTCTAGTCTAAAACATATTTTAGTCTTTGGAATATTCTTTATTTCTAGTTAAGTCCATAGTGGGGTATATAGTTTAGTTTATAGTCTAGCCTATAATCTATAGTATATTAGTCAAGACTATAGTCTATTCTATAGTATATTCTATTGCTTATTCTATAGTATATTCTAAAGTCTAGTCTATAGTCTATTCTAAAGTCCATTCTATAGTCCATTCTAAAGTCTTTTCTATAGTCTATTATATATTATATCTGTAGGCCACAAAATTACTCGATAGTATAGCCTATAGCCTATTCTATGGTTCAGTCTATAGTCTGGTATATAGTCTAGTTTACAGTCCAGTCTAATGTCTATTCTATAGTATATTATATTGTCTATTCTAAGGTCCATTCTATTGTCCATTTTACAGACTACCAAATTGGTCAATATCCTAGTCTATAGTATATTATGTAGCTTAGTTTATAGTCTAGTGTATAGTTTAATTTGAAGTTTGGTATGTTCTGTGGTTCAGTTTATAGTCTGGTATATAGTTTAGTTAATAGTCTAGTCTATAGTTTAAATCATAGATTATAACATAGATATCGAATGTAAGAAAAAACTCAATTGAAAACGAGAGAAAAACTATAGTCGGTCAAGACCGACCATATGATACCCTACACCTTTGTCAATGAGCCAAAAATTAGACCTGTGGCCAATTGTGTACCAATACTTTTTCTAAATGTAAAATAAAATATAAAAATACAGAACAATGCATTGATACTAATATCTATATGATTTTATGCCCTTTAGGGCGATTTTCGGAAGTGGGTTTATATGAGAGCTATGGTAAATTATGAACCAATGTTGTTTCTATTTATACAAAACTTATTTGGGTCGAATATTAACTTGATACTATCATTCGTATGGGATTTATGCACGTTAAAGTGATTTTCCGAAGAGGGGATTTATATGGGAGCTATGCTCAATTATGGACCGATCTTAATGAAATTTGGTACTAGGATTAACATTTATATATAACTTCTTTGTGCCATTGAAATATTGCTATGTGTACGGCATTTATGACCACGAAAACCCTATTCCGAGAGGCCATTTGTATGGGGGCTAGGTGAAATAATGGACCGATCATAACCAATTTCAATAGGTTTCGTCCTTGAGTCAAAATAACTGTTCGTGCCAAATTTCATCAAGATATCTTTAAAATTGCGACATGTACTTTGTTCACAAGGTTTACATAGACAGACAGCCAGCCAGACGGATGGACATTGTTAAATCGACTCAGAAGTGATTCTGAGTCGAACGTTATACTTTAATGTGTTGGTCCGATAATTTTTTCTGAGCGTTACAAATATCAGCACAAACGCATTATACCCCAACCACCATATGGTGGTGTAGGGTATAAAAATTACTCAAAAAGGCACAAGTACTATAATTGTTTTTGTTTTCAATAAAAGTTTTTACTAACACATTCTTATACTTAGGTTTTATTGACAACCGACTTGGGTTTTTGACAACGGAACTTCATATTTATGTTATAATCTATGGTTTAAACTATAGCCTATTATGTTAGTCTATAGTTTTGTCCAAATTCTATTCTACAGCCTAACCCAAGTTGTTAGTAAATCATTTCTATGCAAAAAAAAAAAAAAAAATCTTACGCTCTATTTCCCATTTTAAATATTTATTATTTTTTTTTTTTTTTTTTGATAAATTTTAAATGTTTGAAGAACATTTTTCTTAAATTTAATTCTTTAAAAGCTACAATTTGTTTATATTTTAATCGACAACAATAAATTATATTCAAAATTAAAATGAATTTGAATTTATGCTTGAATTATTTGCGTCAGGCATAAGTTTTTTGTTGTTATATGTTTAATTTGGTAGCCTAAAGTTTTATTCCACCTTTAATTTACATAAACTTTAATATTAATGAGTTTTGCACGCTCGTCGAGAGAAAGACCAACAAAATGGAAATGTAATAAATAAATTAAAAAAAAAGAACTCAGAAAAAAAAAAACACTAATGAATTATCACTTTTGGCATAAATATTAAATTTTAATAAATATGCTGGACTAAAACAAATAAATTAAATAATATTAGGGGAGTTAAATGATGTTTTTAAAAGTTATGTTGATGGATGAAGAATATTTAAATAAGCAAGTCTTCAACAGATTTGCTTATTTAAATATTCTTCATCCATCATCATAATTTTTAAAAATATCATTTAACTCCCCTAATTATGTTTCCAGGAAAATCATGATTTTTTTACGAGAATATTATTTTGATATTTTCATAAATTTAATTACGTAACATCCCTAATATTTGTGCAAAAAAAAAAAAAAGGAAAAAAAAACTGTAAATATCATTAATATTTTTGCTTAAAAAAGTATATATTTTTTTCATTGTAATTAAGAGATTCTCATCATAATTATATTTACATTTATTACAACATCATTCTACAATTACTCGAAATGTACTATAAGAGCACAACTTTTCGGTTTCCTGAGGAGAAATAAAACAAAAACTGTGGTAAAAAAAAAAACATTAGGGAGGTTTGGAATAACAACAAATGAAATGAAATTGAAAAAAGATTCGGCTGTGCCGAATCTTTGATACCCTTCACCATATTACCATCTTACCATCTTATCGACATCATATTACCATATTACCGACAATTAATAAAATTTTCGCCTTAACGTATGCTTGCATATTTTCTAAATCTAAATTTTTTTCAAACTACGAAAATTTGAATATGAAAAAAAAAAACAATCATAACAGGCTTTGCTTTTAAAAAAGAAACAACAACAATTCCATATATATTTATTTTTGTATGTACAAACTGACTGAATACACAAAGAACAACAACAACACTGTTATTCATTATATTACTGCTGTTGCTAACTAAACTACTTGTCTATACAAAAAACAAAAAACGTCACTAATAGTCATTACAATGCTTAATATACATGTTTGTGTATGTATTTATGTATATTCTTAACAGATATGTTTTAGTTTTTAAAAATAAACAACTACAATTCCATATCTATTTATTTTTGTACAGACTGCATATACAAAGAACAACAACAACAACACTGTTATTCATCATATTACTGCTGTTGATAACTAAACTACTTGTCTATACAAAAAACAAAAAACGTCACTAATAGTCATTACAATGCTTAATATACATGTTTGTTGGTGTATTTATATTCTTAACAGATTTGTTTTTGGGCCATAACTCTGTTGATTATGAACGAATTTGGTTTATTAAAAAAACCGAAATTTTATAAAAATATTTATAACTGATCTATATAAAAATAAAAATCTGTAGCTTGAACAAGGGCTTCAAAAATAAAAAATTCGTTTTCCCCGATATCTCAGTTATTACTGAACCGATTTATTTAATTTTTTCGGAACAAAAGTTCAGAAAATAATTTTCGAGCCCCCTTTAAAAATTCGAAGTCCCTGGTATATGCAGAGGCTTCAGAAACTAAAAAACCGGTTCTAAGAACCGGTTTTTAAAGCATATCTCCACCATTTATAAACCGATCTTCCTGATTCAGAAAACCGAAATTTTATAAAATTATTTGTGACCGATCTGTATAAAAATAAAAATCTATAGCTTAAACCAAGGCTTCAAAAAATAAAAAATGCGTTTTGTCCGATATCTCAGTTATTACTGAACCGATTTATTTCATTTTTCAGAACAAAAATTCAGAAAAAAATGTCCGAGAATTCTTTGTAAAAACGAAGTCCGTAGTGTATACAGAGGCTTCAGAAACTGGAAAACCGGTTCAAAAAACCGGTTTTTTGAACATATCTCCGCATTGTATGAACCTATCTTGCTGAATTCCAATAGCAAAATTCTCGAAAGCATTTCCGATCGTTTGACATACATATTATATATGTCAGTTATCGGTGGGCTTCATAAACGCCATTTCAACCGACACACGGACGGACGGACGGACGGACATGGTCCAATCGTCATCGCTTCTTACAAGGATTCCGAAAATATAAACTTTTTTGCTCTCCGACGAAAATTGTGGAAATTACAAATGGAATGACAAACTTATATATACCCTTTACACCTGTGGTGAAGGGTATAAAAACATAAGTACTTAGAAGAAAAATTATTGCTGAAATAAAATTTAAATGTTAATATAGTTTAATATACAAATATTAAAGAATCAACTGAATAGTCTTTAGACTGTAACCAAGTGTACTGTATAGTATATAGCCATTACTGTAACCTATTTTGCAGAATATACTTTAGTATATAATTATGTCTATAGTTGAAAATAAAAATTAAAAATTTTCTTTAAAATTATTTTAAAGTCTTTTTACGTTTTTAAAAATTAACCCTCTCCTCTGTGTCGTTTTAAACATATTTATATTTATTTTAAATTAAATCTTGTTCACTTTTATTTTTAGTAGCTAAGCTCCCATAAAAAAAAAACTCATACAGCTATAGAACATATAAAAAAAAAAGTATTTATTTTCCCTTTTCTTCAACTTGTCATGCATTTTTTTCCACTTTTTTTTTCTGAGTTTTTATTTATCGTTTTTGCCGAAAATTTTAGCTCTTCACACATTCATAGGAAATTTTTTATCATAGCAAATAAAAAAAAAAAAAAAATATTCATGACTTCAGTTTTTTTTCTTTTTTTTTTTTCGTTTTGAAAAATACATTTTTTTTTATAAAATCTCATCTTTAAAATAGAAAGGAATAGAAAAGAATTTGAAATTAAAATGTAACAAAAATTTCTATATTATAGATTTTAGCATGAAATATGATATTATTGTTGTTTTGTTGCTAAAAATGTGTCATGAATTTTCATTTTTTTTTAGTAATAAAAATAAATTCTGTTTATTTGTATAAATGTTTTACTAATACAATAGAAGATAAGAAGCTTGCAATTATATTACATAGTTTTTTTTTTTTTTTTTAATTTTAATTAAATCATCAGCTTCAAAATGTTATTTAATAATAAAATGTTCTCCAATTACAAAGTTGTTGCTGTTTTTTTGCTTTTATTTGTAAAACTAAAGAAAATGATT
Source organism: Protophormia terraenovae (assembly GCA_951394005.1). Lineage (NCBI taxonomy): Eukaryota > Metazoa > Arthropoda > Insecta > Diptera > Calliphoridae > Protophormia > Protophormia terraenovae. The sequence continues at coordinate 35,467,141 of OX596073.1, forward strand.
CATGCAGTATGATTTTATTTAAAATTATTTAATGTGAGTCAATCATGTGTGTCAAGGTTTTAACTTTTTTTGCATTATAGAATTAAAAATGTTTATTTAACTATTTTTCATAATTACTTAAGTAGAACAATAACACAGTTGGCAATAGTAAATTTTTAATATTAATTTATTAGACTAAGCTATAGAATATGGACTAGACTACAAACTAGAATATAGACTATAGGCTACACTATAGACTAAACTAAAAACTAGACTATAAACTAAACTATTGAATAGACTATAAACTAGACTATAGACTAGACTATAGACTATAAACAAGACTATAAACCAGACTATATACTAGACTATAGACTAGGCTATAGCCTAGACTATAAACCAGAGTATAAACTAGACTATAAACTGGACTATAGACTCGACTATTGACTAGACTATAGACTAAACTATAAACTAGAGTATAAACTAGACTATAAACTGGACTATAGACTCGACTATTGACTAGACTATAGACTAGACTATAAACTAGACTATAGAATAGACTATAAACAGGTCTATAGACTAGACTATACACTAGACTATAGACTAGTCTAAAGACTAGACTATGGACTAGACTATAGACTAGATTATAGAATAGACTATAGACTTGACTATAGACTAGACTATACACTAGACTATAGACTAGACTATAAACTAGACTATAGAATAGACTATAAACAAGTCTATAGACTAGACTATACACTAGACTATAGACTAGTCTATAGACTAGACTACGGACCAGACTATAGACTAGATTATAGAATAGACTATAGACTAGACTATAGACTATACTATAGACTAGACTATAGACTATACTATAGACTAGACTATAGACTAGACTATAGACTACAGACTTGACTATAAACTAGACTATAGGCTAGACTACAGACTAGACTATGGACTAGACTATAGACTAGATTATAGAAGAGACTATAGACTAGACTATAGACTAGACTATAGACTAGACTATAGACTAGACTATAGACTAGACTATAGACTAGACTATAGACTAAACTGTAGACTAGACTATAGTCTAGACTATAAGCAAGACTATAAACCAGATTATAGACTAGACTATAGACTAGACTATAGACTAGACTACAGACTAGACTATAGACTAGACTATATACTAGACTATAGACTAGACTATAGACTAGACTATAAACAAGACTATAAACCAGACTATATACTAGACTATATACTAGACTATAGACTAGACTATAGCCTAGACTATAAACCAGAGTATAAACTAGACTATAAACTGGACTATAGACTCGACTATTGACTAGACTATAGACTAAACTATAAACTAGACTATAGAGTAGACTATAAACATATCTATAGACTAGACTATACACTAGACTATAGACTAGTCTATAGACTAGACTATAGACTAGATTATAGACTAGACTATAGACTAGACTATAGACTAGACTATAGACTAGACTATAGACTAGACTATAGACTAGACTATAGACTAGACTATAGACTAGACTATAGACTAGACTATAGACTAGACTATAGACTAGACTATAGACTAGACTATAGACTAGACTATAGACTAGACTATAGACTAAAATATAGACTAGACTATAGACTAGACTATAGACTAGACTATAGACTAGACTATAGACTAGACTATAGACTAGACTATAGACTAGACTATAGACTAGACTATAGACTAGACTATAGACTAGACTATAGACTAGACTATAGACTAGACTATAGACTAGACCATAGACTAGACTATAGACTAGACTATAGACTAGACTATAGACTAGACTATAGACTAGACTATAGACTAGACTATAGACTAGACTATAGACTAGACTATAGACTAGACTATAGACTAGACTATAGACTAGACTATAGACTAGACTATAGACTAGACTATAGACTAGACTATAGACTAGACTATAGACTAGACTATAGACTAGACTATAGACTAGACTATAGACTAGACTATAGACTAGACTATAGACTAGACTATAGACTAGACTATAGACTAGACTATAGACTAGACTATAGACTAGACTATAGACTAGACTATAGACTAGACTATAGACTATACTATAGACTAGACTATAGACTATACTATAGACTAGACTATAGACTAGACTATAGACTACAGACTTGACTATAAACTAGACTATAGGCTAGACTACAGACTAGACTATGGACTAGACTATAGACTAGATTATAGAAGAGACTATAGACTAGACTATAGACTAGACTATAGACTAGACTATAGACTAGACTATAGACTAAACTGTAGACTAGACTATAGTCTAGACTATAAGCAAGACTATAAACCAGATTATAGACTAGACTATAGACTAGACTATAGACTAGACTACAGACTAGACTATAGACTAGACTATATACTAGACTATAGACTAGACTATAGACTAGACTATAAACAAGACTATAAACCAGACTATATACTAGACTATATACTAGACTATAGACTAGACTATAGCCTAGACTATAAACCAGAGTATAAACTAGACTATAAACTGGACTATAGACTCGACTATTGACTAGACTATAGACTAAACTATAAACTAGACTATAGAGTAGACTATAAACATATCTATAGACTAGACTATACACTAGACTATAGACTAGTCTATAGACTAGACTATAGACTAGATTATAGACTAGACTATAGACTAGACTATAGACTAGACTATAGACTAGACTATAGACTAGACTATAGACTAGACTATAGACTAGACTATAGACTAGACTATAGACTAGACTATAGACTAGACTATAGACTAAAATATAGACTAGACTATAGACTAGACTATAGACTAGACTATAGACTAGACTATAGACTAGACTATAGACTAGACTATAGACTAGACTATAGACTAGACTATAGACTAGACTATAGACTAGACTATAGACTAGACTATAGACTAGACTATAGACTAGACTATAGACTAGACTATAGACTAGACTATAGACTAGACTATAGACTAGACTATAGACTAGACTATAGACTAGACTATAGACTAAACTATAGACTAGACTATAGACTAGACTATAGACTAGACTATAGACTAGACTATAGACTGGACTATAGACTAGACTATAGACTAGACTATAGACTAGACTATAGACTAGACTATAGACTAGACTATAGACTAGACTATAGACTAGACTATAGACTAGACTATAGACTAGACTATAGACTAGACTATAGACTAGACTATAAACTAGACTATAGACTAGACTATAGACTAGACTATAAACCAGAGTATAAACTAGACTATAAACTGGACTATAGATTCGACTATTGACTAGACTATAGACTAGACTATAAACCAGAGTATAAACTAGACTATAAACTGGACTATAGATTCGACTATTGACTAGACTATAGACTAAACCATAAACTAGACTATAGAATAGACTATGAACAGGTCTATAGACTAGACTATAGACTAGACTATAAACTAGACTATAGACTAGACTATAGACTAGACTATGGACTAGACTATAGACTAGATTATAGAATAGACTATAGACTATTTTTATTACAGTTTTTGAATCTTTAATTTTTTTTCTATTCCTTTCTTAATCTCCCTTCATTATCTCTTAATTGATAGTAGACCTCCTTCAACATTAAGCCAAGAAATTCAATACTTTTCAAAATTGTGCTGTTCGTTTGCTTGTATTGTGCAATAAATTTAGTCATGCATATCTGCACTCTGATGTGTGTATGTGTACGTATCACCTTATCCCCTTTCCTATGTCCTCTTTGGCACTCTTCTCAAGCCATTTAGTTTTCAAAAAACTGTTTATGATGGCAACACGGTTGTCATGTCAACTTTTATCAAAAACCAA